>DWON01001675.1:0-23466 GCA_018251015.1 Phocides pigmalion okeechobee
AATCCATACATTATGTTATATAAAGGGTACTCACGATTAACGATTTTTGATTTTTAATTGCCGATATTTCGATATTCGAATAATATAATATAATGTAAGTATGTTATGTAATTTCGATATAACATAATGTATATCTTCTTTAATTGTTAACCGATTTAAATAAAAGAAACACTAAATGATAATGGAATCCCATCATAATATAATGTTGAAAACAACATTTAAATCGGACAAGCCGTTTCTGAAATTAGCGTGCAAACATACAGACGTAGAGACAAAGACAAACAGACAAAATTGAAAAACATTGTTTTAGGTTCTCTTGCGTATATAAAGGCACCACATTACGAATTTTAAATATACATATATGCCATGTCAGAAAGCGATCAGTAACATTATTATATGTTTAGGTGGAGACATAAATGAAAATAAATGACATAATTATTGATCAGCATTTAAATATGTATAGTTATATAGGTGGGTGATTGAATCTGAGTTCTCATATAATTTTTTTGTTTGTGTGTATGTTTTTTTATAATGTGATTAGCAAAAGAACATGCAATCCTTTTGAAGATAAATAATTACCACCTGTATACTGTAGCCAACTTCATATGGAACAGAAACCCACCAGAAGTCAGTCACAGTTGTGTTGCTACTCTTGAGAATAAAGACATAATCCTGGACCTAATCATTAGTATATGTGAGTAATTACATCTTGGCACCGAAACGCAATATTTGCTTGAAAAAATAGACTACCATTTTACCTGTTGTCGATAGAAAAACACCTACTTCCTACGCTCATCGCTCGTGCCATCAACTTACAAATCCCTTTCTCTTGAAACGCTAATATTTTGTATCGATTTAGTATTTCCGCGCTTGTTTATTACGACACGCCATTTTGATTTAGTATAGCATACTGTTGGAACTAAATTATGTCCTCGCAAGTTATTGATTAGCTTTCAGAAGCGGTCTCGAAGCAATAATGTTGAATAGAAATAAGATAGAATTACTGCACTGTAATATTTATTACGTTTTGATAACCTTGTTTTTAAATTGTTTTTTAAGCATTTTTTAAATTGGAGTAGCTAATGAGCTTGCTGTCCACCTTTTTATATGAGAAGAGTAGCAAAGAGTATGCAACCCACCTGATGGTAAATAGTCGCAGCCTATAGACATCCATGTAAAATCACAAATATGACTAAAATCCTATCTGAGCTCAAACATAGATGCGTTGCTACTCCTGAGGACTAAGATGGTCGCCTCGCTTCAAAGTGTAGCCGGCAACCGCACCTTTCCAACCGAAACACAAGTAATGATTTACAGCGGATTATGAAGACGTTGATGGAAGTTATATTTTTGTTTAACACTTTGACTGCTGCGCTCAAATATTAGATCGGGTCAGCGTTGCAGGAGGCGGTACTAAACTGGAGTTTATTTCTCTAGACTGAAGATGCGCCGACAGTTCACGGATATATTGTATTTTCTGGCATCTGTGTACCATCTACGAATACACAGAAATTATGTCTGTCCCTAGTATTGTATCGCCGACGTAAACACAGCACTTTTGTTCGCCCGTAATTTACACAGATTTGTACTAACAATACAGGTGTGTACGAGCCACAAACGTGTTGCGCTGCACATTAACACCAGGTGGTTTGCATGCTCATTTGCTTCTCTTCTCACATAAAAAAACAATCAGCCCTTGCGCGTCCACTGCTGGACATAGCCTCCCCAGGTGCTACCACTCTGACCGATTCTGTGCCCTCTCTCCTCGCTCTTATCGCATAAAAAAGTACGTTCCGCTACGCACCGTCGTTGTGCCTTCGAATAAAGCGAAGCAAAACAATAATAATAATAAATAATCTCTGTCCAACCGCAAGTGGGTCCAGTTAGAATCAATACTCGCTCCCTCACGTACTCCTTCGGTTGCCAACTAGATGAGGGTTTTTACAAATAATCGTACAAAAACTGTATCGGCCCCAACCGCATGATTGTTCGATAAGATTGCAGTTTCTAAGGACTTTGATCTGTTTTGTGAAGAATTTTGTACTGGAGCGAATTGCTTTTTCGTCTATTTGTCTAGTATTATAAGTTACGATTCTGATTGTGAAGCATATTAAAAATCTTAGTAAATAGACACATTTTTGGTTATCGAATTACATTATTCTATGTATTCATGTGATAATAATATGTAGAACATATAAATCTACATTAAAATTATAATATTATAAGCGTGAATATAAATTTCTTTTTTACGCTTTCACGTCAAAACTACTCAATCGATTATTACGAAACTTTTTACACATATTCTTAGAGGTATATGTATTTTGGCAGACATGATTATTTGTCAAAAAATTAAAACGTAGCAACTTCGAAGCCTTCAAATTAATATTCTATTGACTATACCTTTAGCTATTTTGAATTTTTGCACATTTTATGATCTTTGATATTTGTTTAAGGGCGTCAACGCGAGCGAATACGTGGGAAAAATCTAGTAAAATAAATAAAATAAAACGTGGAAAGCGAAAGCGAATGAGGAATATGATGGTAAACGAAACATAAAACCGTTTGCCGTCAGGCCATACGAGCTGGAATACTACCCTCAAGGAGTTTTTTTTTGGTATTATTAAACGAATGAATTTACTTACCACTGGATCTTAGTTTTTGTGTACTTGTCTTGGAGTATCCAGGGTACCCAAGACAGAAAATCTTAATGCGGAGCTACGAGTGTAGAAAGCTTTACTATTTCTTTATTAAACAACACAAGATTAATAAAATAAAAAAGTGTACAGTAAATTGGGTTTAAGTGTTCTCATGCTCCAATATCGCATGCAATATTAGCATTTCTCATTAATTAGAATCATAAGATTAGGAACACAAGCCATAAAGCGAATCAACCGCATTTCAAAATGTCTGCGTAGACGGCGTGGATAATTATTTATAAAAATAACACCTCGGGCGTAACTTAACCGGAAGTTAACCAGCATTAGTTCAGGTGTTATCGTATGCACAAATACCGACTTTCACCGCTTTGAACTGGTTCGGCGTAAGCAAAGCAGAGTGCTGGAGGTTGTATAAAACGAAGATCGCAACGCGTACGCATCTTAGCACTTAGTATCGTGGATGAAATTTTGATGTCAATAGGCATAATATTAATAAAACGGTTGTAGTAGTTTTAACTTCGATCTGACTGAAGTAACTCGAAATTCGACTGAAGTAACGACCGCCTGTTAAAATTAGATATTTAAAAAAACCTACATATGTTATTTTAAAATAAATTACAAATAGATAAAAATAATTTAAAAATTTAAATTTTTACATATTTGTCAATTCAGTAGGTATAATATTCACAAAGGGTTCATGTACAAACATGTGAACATGCTGCTAAAAAGAAACCGAGTTTTAATCTAATTGTCAGATGAAAAATAAAACGCTTGTTTGTTTTACTGTAAATTTATTTAATATATATTTTTTATTAGCATTGAGCGTAGTGACGTTTATAATAATGTCCCCTTGACAACTATTAACTGATAGACTAACTATTTGTTCTATGTATGAGTTTAATTATATATTTTAGAATTTGATTGTTGACTGACTGAGTGACTATTAGTTCTCTATATTGGTCTAATTATCTAGTTTAGTGTTTAGAGTTAATATACAAATTAACGTGTATTTGTATAAACTGGCACGTCAGCATAGAGACTGCCTAGGAATAGACCGCGCGTAAGAAGTCTCAAAATATTTTTTTTTACAAGATATAACATCAGTTCAACTGGAGTGGTACTATCACAGCCCTCTTAAGCCGCAGTAAGGTAGCTCATGTGTGTCGGTAGGAGAAGCTAGAGAGAAGGTAGAGATAGGTGCGGTGGTAGAAATACAATTCGATTTGGGAGTTACCACCGCTGCTTTTAGTCCGCTGTAAAGGAGTTTTATATATAAGTTATGTATCGTTAGAAGAGACTATTGCTGACTATACTTACAAGCGAGGCGACCATCTCAGTCTTCGAGAGAAGCAACGCATCTATGCAACATTAGACAATACTTTAGTCTTCTTTAAGGTTGGACGTAGATGTCCGGTTACAGAGCCAAAACAACAGATTGCCTGCATACATATTTATTACTTTTCCAATAAAAAGAAATAAGAATGTTTAAGAGAAACGCCAAACCAACTCGAGAGAGTGCCACAGTTCGAGAGAATTGTAATTTCATTAGACAAGTGCACCTTACAACTGGTATTTGTGTTCATAATGTTGTATTCGTAATTAATTTCACTTCGTTAGCCGTTCATTGAGCTCGCCACTGTACATTCCATAAGTGATACGCGGTAGAGTATTCATTTGTGTTCGAATGTCATTTTTAGAGTATTTAATTATTTAAACGCGCATAGTCCCGCGGTTGATGTCGGTTACAAAAACATCGACAAAGTTAAGCAACGTCGGCCGCGGTCCGGAATTGGTTGGATGACCACTAGTGGTGAAATTAAATGAGCTTTTATTCTTAGTCAGAAGGTTATTATTTATAAATTGCCTTACTTAAACTAGTTAGTCATCGGGGAACCTATAGACGGTTCGATGTCAAATTTTAACGCGAATCATAGCAGAGCAAAGATAACATACCAGTCTATTTAATTTATAAGTCGTTTCCCTTTGTAATGGTACCATACCTGATAATGCTTCAGTGATTGATTTTAAGTAAAACTATTTTTCATTTTTTTTTTCAAAGAAACCCCGGGCTCATGCGTTGTGAATTAAATTCTACATTGAATTATACATAGAAGTCCGTGCGTGACAGTAATCAGCATGACAGTACATTTTGCTACGTTAATGACCCAAACAAAATCTTTGTCAATCAAATATATATATTCCTATAACTTATACCACACTAACTAGTAGCTTTTTGTAGGTTTCGACGCACGCGCCGTTCATTACGACGACCGCTTTGTTCCGTACAAGAGCCTAATTACGATTGTTCAGAATATTTTGACAACACCCATTTATAACACAACACTCTCTATCGATTTCAATGCTTTAAATTGAGTTCTAAGGTATGAGTCATTTTAAGAATTATTCTATTGCGTTTAGTCGTTTTATTGGGTTCTAAACAAATGTTTTGTAGTAGTGCCTATTTAACTACAGCAGTTTATATTTAATAGTATTGTGGTAGCAAGTGTATTTTATGTCAAAATCAAAATCCAAATCGTATGTTTTCACCAGAACTTTTGAAAATTAAATAACTATCATATCCAAAGGTGTTTCGTTTTGTACACGAGGTGGTAAAAGAAACTTCGTCTTTTCTATCTTTGCAATGTCGTACAAATAACTTCAATTAATAGAACAATTGTATGAATAAATACGCCGTTTATCTAAATTTAGTAAGTTCATTTGTTACGCGAGATGTATGTATTGTTTTGGTATAAAAATATACAGATATTCGTTTGAAGTTTTTGAGATAGGATTAAAGTTTGTTTGAGAAAGTATTAACATCACCGTCATAATTCGTCGTAAAACAACCCTTGTGTTTCGGTTGGTGAGATGCGGTTGCGAATAACCGCACTACATCGCACTTTCCACTTGTATAATAAGTATGAACTTTTAAAAGTGAAAATTCTTCTTTTTCGTAATATACTGAGTAAAGAACAGTGGCACACAGTGGCATGACTTAATAACAGAGTCATGTCTATTGCCGTCAGATCATGTCTATCGGTTTTCCCGCCAACAGATATTTGACATCACAAAATGGAAGCTTAAAATCAGTCTTTCGTGTTATAGAGAGAATTTAAATCATGGTTGTAATATTTGAAAAAGTATTTTTATATATATTTTTTATATTTGCAACGATAAAAATCTTAAAATTAATTGTAATAAAAGCCTTACCTAAACAATCTAAAAGGAGTCCGTGTCCATGTGGCATGGTTCCAAGAACACTAGCTGCATTCGCGCGTTGAATAGCAACCGCAATTCTCTGTGCGAGATATGAACCAGCCCTCTTGTCACCAACGGCGTCGATCAAACGTGGTACTATTTGTTTAAAAAAGTAACTTCCCAAAAAAAAAAATATAACGTAATTAGCAACGCAAAGAAAGTGCCAATAGAAAGGCATTTAAAATTTCATCATAATCTCAACTCAAAATGGGGAGCTCGAGAATTAAATAATCAAAATGTTTTAGGAAATTACAGTGTTCATGGCTTCTTTGTTTTGTTAAAAGACAAAGCAAGAAAACGTGTGAATGTTCAGTTGAGCGCGTGTAATCGCGTTGGGACAAAAATGAAGTAAAATGAAGTAATTATGGTACGATGACACTTCGCTTCGGTTGTCGCGCCGTCAATTTATATATAAAAACACCAAAAATTTGAAATATATACATAGTTTTTATATAATATGTACCATTATAAGTTTAGCCTGGAATACCTGTAAACATCGATGATTTAATTACTTACATGTAATTTACATGTTAATTAAAATGACGAAAAGCTTAAAACGAATAATAATAATAAAAGCCTAACATAAATAATCTCAAGGGAGTCTGTGCTCACGTGGCTAACTCCAAGAAAGCTGGCAGCGTTGAATAGTTATCACAATTCTCTGTGTGAGAACCAACCTTCTTGTAACAGCAGCGTCAATCAAACATGGAATTAATTGTCTGATTTTTTTGGCATATTTATACACAATTTTTGAATATCACTTACGACGGATCTTCCATTTAATTGACTAAATGTAAATGGACATAAGCCTTACGTCATAAGCTTACACGCTAGGTCAGTAATAACGTAAGATTTACAATGACTGTGTGTCGTTATCAACATTCCCGTGATTTACAAGTCGAGTTTCCATACATAATTCTAGCAGATGATAAACTAGCGCCATATACGCGACTTGTTTCATTACTAGCGAGTAACGAGCCCTTTTATTATACATATCTAGTTGGCAGTAACTTACTGTGAACGCTAATCTAGATATGTGAATAGGAAGGTGACTGACAGATTCAGCAATCAATGCGCAGCGGAATCCGCTGAACCTTGAATGCTGAAACCTTTAAATGGATTATTTATATAGCATAAGTGAACATTAAGAGCGGAATTTTCGAAATTCTAACCTTAACGGGTAAAATAGAAAATGAAAAATTATATGATATATTATTTTTATAAATTTGCTTCATATATACATAAAGAATGAAAATTTAAGGATTGTATGAATGTTTCTAATACTGTTAGTTGACCACGGATAAAAGCTATATATAATATGGTTTAAAGTAACTTGTTGAAATAATAAATTTTAAGCATAATTCCCAAATCATTAGAAGCCTTGTCCATGGATGTACGTTTTATACTCTTCTGATATTAAAAACCTCATATTATACTAGAGGTAAGAACGGGAAAAACTCGTATTAGACATCAAACACTAAAGACAAGATTGACAAAAATTCGTATCAAGCAACATTTACTTGAGTGGAAATTCATATGTGTCAAAATGTAAATATATATTTAATTTTAATAAGAATTTATCAGTCGCCTGTAAGAGACCTATTGGCAGTGCAACAGTTACATAATATTAGAAATTATTTATAAACGAAGAGTAGGTACGGTTCAAACAAATCACTTTTAAACGTTCGTGATTCATCAATTAACTGCATGTCAGTAATTACCAAGAAGTATATGAACGCATTTAATTATAATATGAATATGAATTTGTAATGAGATTCTAGACGGACGATGTTTATATTAGTAAAGCGAACCTATCAGTCCGAGCCCATCATTTTGATTACAGTATGCCACGGTCATTTGCATTTTTAACCGTGACTTATGATTGTATGCCCCTTGACTTATTGCCAGAAATGAATAATATACTAATAATTTGTGAAAGCAATTTAAACGCAGTATTTTTTTTGTTTTTTTTTTCTCTAAACCGTGATAATGCATATTTTGTTTTATTATAGGTTCATTGCTAAATAATAATAATCTATCTATTTTTATTTATCTGTATTGATTATACTATTATTATTGATAAAATATGATATTAATAATAGACATAAGTAAAAAATAGGTTAAAATATGTCTTAATCATTATTTTTCTCTCTTTAAATATTCTTTTGACTATTTCCATTTAACTAATGTAAAATGTTCATAGCGTAAAATTACTTAGAATAGCGGAAATTTTTAGGCAATTGTAGTTTTAAAAGTCATACCAAAACACAGCGAGATTTAAGGATCTACGGAGTATTTTATGAAATATTTATAGAATTGTGCGCTACTATTCTTAATACAATCTCAATGCACATTTCTAGTTAATTAAACGCTGTTTCCCAAAATTATGACTTTCAAAGAAACTTGTACTTAGCTTATTCAAACAATAGCCTAAACTTGAGTACAAGTTCTTGTATGATTTTGGAGTAAAAAATATTGTTGAAGAAACACGTGCTCATCGCAATTTTTTAGTAATTTGTAGGATCTACTTTACACGTGATGTCATCGAAGAGTAGAATTCTGCCGCTTATGAGGGATTATGTTATAGGTTGTTCCAGACCTGTCTTTTACTTTCTGAAGTATGAAACTGAAGATATGGATAGCAATTTGAATATTTGGATGTACCAACATATTCGGTTACATCTAAATCTTTATTGGGTGTCCCAGCGGATAAATGAGTACCAAATTTGACATAAAGAGCATAAACCTAACACAATACCCTGTAAAAACTGAATATATTACCGCACTAGATGAGAGTTTAGTTCATTGTTCAAACATAAAAGCGAAAGTCCATTCATTCGTTATGAGATAATTAGGTGTTTCACCTGATATTGCGTCATAGTTTTTCCACAGTGGCCGCTGAACTTGAAGCAGAAAGTTTTTACCGAAGCATATTGTTTTGTGATTTGTAGGAAGCGTTGCGTTCATTGTCGTCGTTTTTAGCTGTTGATTTACGAGTTTATTGTTGTTTTAGCTTTATTTACTTCATGAAGCTGTCAACTAACTGTTTTGTGTTATTAGAAATTAATTTAACGTGCGCGAAAACATTTTTCTTCTTCTCCTCTCCATTTAGAAATTGAAGTTGCGAGACTCTTTAAGATCAACTCCGTTTCAGATAAAGTTGCATAAGAATAAGATATAATATTGGTTATTGGGAAGAATACCTGAGATGGCACGAATCAAGATTTACGTAACAACGTGTATGCATTTAAATATTAGTGGGAAAGCCAATCCATTTGTATAATTGAAATATAATACAAATGTTTTCAGTTTGCAATTTAGTTACAAAATGTTTGAAAGTAAAGAAGCCTCAGACCAAAACGAATATAATAGTATCGTATGTATATTAGGATCGTAGTTGCTGTATTTTTTTTATTATTATGAAAGAGTAAGAAACGGGCATGCAGGCCACCTGATGTTAAGTGGTCACTGCAGCCCATGGACAACCACGTCCAATCTCATATACAACAGAAGTTCTATTTAAGAATAGACGCGGATGCGTTCCTACTCTTGAGGACTAAGGTGGTCGCCTCCAATAATGTGTATCCGGCAACCAATGTTATAATAAAATTAGGTAACTAATCTTAAAAATCATCTATAGAACTACATTGATTATTATTAAAGACGTAAAAAGTTATAACTAACAGGATGAGGACGATAAAAATATAAGTTAACGTGGCAATTTCACAATCGGAGCATAAAACAAATTGTAGGAACGAAGAAACCATTCGACCTTCCCCAGCCACTTACACAATCAGTGTCCGGCGAACATATTAAACTTTTTCTACCCGAGATCCCATGAAAGAGAAAACGAAGAGTGCTTTTTGTGCGTCTGAAAAAGTGGCGTAATTTATTTTCCCTCGGTGCAATATTTAGTGCTGTCCATTACTACAGTTCGCGACCGAACATTATTCACGAACATCTATCTTTTTTTCCTCAGCAACGCGCGTGCGGTCTTCCATATTAACTTTTTCATTCATATCCTTTGTAACATTTCTGATATCGTAAGTCGTTTTGTGGTTTTCGTTAATTGGAATGTTCGTACATATATGAGCTGTAGAAGCTATAAGACAAGATCATCAGTATTGTGTTTTTTTTTTAATCTGGTGATGAATATGTTCTGATGATTTTTCTTGTGTACTTATGGATCTTTATTATTATTAGCTTTAGTTCAACCCAACAGGCGGTGATGTTGTCGAGATTCAGACCGTTTGTCTTTATTTTATTGGATTTTTTTACTTAAGAAAGATTAAAAAATGTTCAATTAAATTTTATCTTGTCGTACTCTAAATAACTATATGGATATTTTTCATTCCTTGGTTACATATGTTTGAAATACCATTCCTAAATATTTATTTCACAGTTACATTACATGGTTTTGTAGTGGTTAGTCAAATTTAAAAATTTTGTTTATGTAGTGCTAATAATCTCCTGGTAAACTGCATACCGACACCCATATAAACAAAACCGACTTACAGATGGTCAGACGTTATAACTTTAGTAGCATTCTGCACCGCTACAAATGTGAAAAGAGGAAACCTTTTCAACCATACATAAATAAAATTGTGTATAAAAATTTGCTTAACATGTTCATGCATGTTTCTGAAGCAGTATTTGCAGAACATTGGGGAACGTTTCGCTAATGTTACGGTGTATTTGCGACATCGCTAGTGTGATGTCGGCTGCGGCGGACGTCCGCCGGCGTCGACTCTAATGCGACTCACACTTAGCCTTTATACCGACACTAATTCATGTTGCCTTTAAGATTTTCAGTACATGTACTGTGAAAATGAAGTAACTTGTTGGTATGTCGTATTATTAAGTGTATAATTCGTGTAAATGTTACGAGAAAGAAAAACATATCTGCGGTACTCGCTTTATGCAACGTAATTTTTGTGCCCAAAATGTTTCTTTTTAAAAGCTACATTAAAAATATTTCTCTCAAATTGGATTTAGCGTGACGTAATGTAGAAAAATAGAGTGAATAAAATTAAACAATCTATATATATAATCATCTGTATTTAAATTATATATTACTGTTAAAATTATATTCCTCTTCATTGCTTAGGTCAGGCTCGTATTATAATTAGTTTTAAAGTAACCCATGTTTTATTTAAGCTAATAAAATATGTGAATAAATTTGGAGTTACATAATACTTTTCAAATATTCAATGTATATAATACAAATATATGTAATACTTAGTATGAAATTAAATCATATAAATATTGTATGGATGGAACTTCTTTGTTATTGTTAATTTTTCTGCACATACTTAAATAATAATGGGTACAATACAGAAGAAGCAATGTAGACGGTTCATGTATTTTATCTGAAAATGTATGCATACAGAAGCGCAAAGCAACACCTCGGCAAATATAAGGCGGAAGTGTGCCGGCGTCGTATTTTACCTTCATCATTTTGCTCCTAGCGCTTTAACGGGATAGTAACGACATTAATATGCCCATTGGGATGCAGATAATAAGGCATTTGTGTATTGTTATGGACTGTGATGTGAAAAGTAGTTCTACTTGCTTGCAAAGTTTCTTTCTTTGAATAATCTAGTTCAGGGATAAAATTATCTTACGTGGGACGTTTTACTCTCCTACTTAAATAAATCCTAGTCTCCTACTTAGAAGCATAACATTTTTTATGTGAGAAGAGCAACAAACGAGCATGCAAACTACCTGATGACTGAAAGCTTGTCTGAGCTCGAACGTAGATACGTTGCTACTCCTGAGGACTAAGATGGTTGCCTCGCTTTAAAGTGTAGCCGGAAACTGCACCTCTCCAGCCGAAACACAAATAATGTTATACGGCGGATTATGCGGAAGGCGATGATACCTCACATCACACATCACACATCAGCGTGCGCAGTGGGAGGCTGTAGTCTGTCTGGTCACAAAGACTGACTCCTCTTCTTGATTGCAGCGATCTGGCAGAGTATAGACGCAGCATTGTGGAAGAGCTGAGAACGTTGGTTAGTTTGAACGATGAGGACGGGGTGATGACTGGTTCGTGACACATACATATATCCTATCAATGAAATGGGATATTCACCACATCTTGACAGGCATCTTCCCATCTTTTTGGTGCTTCTTTTTCAAAAATTGATATAAAATGGTATAACGCTCAATGTGTTATACCATTGAGCAACACCTTAGCGCATACACATCGGAAGTGTGCCGGCGTTGTATGCTCAAACACCCGCTCCTAGTTTAGTGGGGAGTAACGACATTAGTGCTGTGATTGAGGCATAATAAGCCAATTTGCACCTGGATATTAGCTTTCTTGGTTTACATTATGATATATAAGAGTGGTTATTTACAAATCCATGTTATTTTTCGATACAACATCAGAGACGTGGTTTGTAAAATATTTATTTGTGTTTTATCAAGGTCTATGACAAATAATTTAATATATTGAAATGATCAAGTGTTAAATATTTTTTGCTCGTTATGATTTGAGTGCATCTAAGTAGGCAGAATGTGTAAATATAAGCTATAGGTATATATTTATAGTCGAACACAATTCTTCAATGTTTTTCAATTTATATTTAGTTCATGATAGACAAGAATCGTATTCACATGAGGATGCAAAGTTAAATTCGTAGTTTATAATTATTATGTTTATTATAAAGATAGATTCCAAAATCCATTGTATTTATGATCGGATGAATAAATATAAATAAAGACAAAGATTAATTATAAACACAAGCTATAGAATGCCGCATCCGTGTTGCTGGTGTCTATTATGATATTATATTTGCCAAAAACCTTTGATCACGGAGCGAATTTTGCTCCAAAAAGGAGTCTTTCGCAACAAAGTAATTTCCAAACATTCAGCTTTACAAGTACCTAATTCATGTGTTTTGTGTACGCACAAATAACCTGGATACGAAATGCTATTGATGGATGGGTCGATTGCGACCTCTTAGCTACATGGCAAACCCTTCATCACAATGTATTATGCTCACATGTAAATGCCGCGGATTGTAATCTTGATTGATATTGTTAACGGAGTCCCCAGCCATAATTAGTACAGTTGCCTGACTGAATAAACTGATATATGTAAATTATGTATGCTTACCTTTAACGTATAGTAATTTGGCTTTTGCTTTGATCTCCACTATGATAATTAATAATAATTCAGCAGCTTATATCTTGTGAATTTGGAATTGTGAATTGTGAATCTAACTCTGAGTTTTCTAAGGTCTACGCGTATTAGAAATTAATTGTGCCCGTGACTTCGTATGTGTTCATCTTATATAATTCTAAAACAAAAGTAGCGTAAGCTACTCCTTATTTCATCTGCTATCTGCCAATGAAAGTCCCGTCGAAATCGGTTCAGCCGTTCCAAATATTACCTGGAACAAACAGACAGATAGACAAAAATTGTAAAAAATGTTTTTTGGTATATGTACCGTGTTTACATACATATGCGTTTAGTAAATAGCGGTTATTTTAATATTACAAACAGATACTCCAATTTTATTTCGTTATAGAGATTGGGTATCACTTACTTTTTTTTAAAAAGGAAAGCATTGTAAAAAGCCTGCTCTCCACAAAGTTCTCCTAACTAGCGTGTTAAATTGCTCCGTAATCCTTCTCAATTTGAGCAAAGACTTGTGCTCGGGCGGGTCAATAACGGATTGATTATAATTATTAAAGGAAACGACATTAATATTGTAGGTATTCTGACATACACTCCCAAATTCAGTGATTTAACCACGATACAAATTTTCGCAAGAGGCACTCGACACATAACACGTCATTACACAAATATGCATTATTGCATTCCACTTGTGAACTAGTCTGCTAGTGAAAACATTCTAGTTACGTTTAATCAGAATATCAATGGTACAGATACGTACTGTTAGTTCCCAAAATTACATCGTACAAATGATATGGAAATAGATTAAATACGAAACATGCATACGTATGCAGAGAGAAAATTATTTATACAAATAAAAATGAATCATTTAATATGTTACTAAGCGTAAGAACGGCTGGACAAATTTGGCATTTTTTATATATTTGTTAAAGTCCATAAATGGTATTAATATATAGAAAAATAGGAAATGATGCGCGAAAACTAAAACAATTTAAGCGGAAACTGGAAGTTATTTTTGTTAACTACAGGAATACTGGCTTATGCTTTTGACAACTTAATTAATGCATATAGGAAGTCGTGGAGGGAAGGTAGTGTTAAATAAAATGTTTTATTTATTTATTTAATTTTAATAACTTAGTTAAGGAATGTCGTACTATTCAAGATATCGTAAACATATCGTTACATAAGTGTTGACTAAAGTAAACTTCAAATAATTGGTTCACGATAAATATATAAAAATCTTGTACTTCAAGACAGATATAACAGTTGGGTACAAGAAATATTGTAGGTGTATCTAGACATTCTAATTATATGGAAGATTAATCTAAAACACGATTTTGATACATTACTGAAATATGTACAGAAAATTCAGTAAGTATGCAAGTAAGACAAAAAGTATTGTCAGAATTTATCTGTTCTATAAGACACGATATTGTATTAATCCTGATATATATTTATTTAACTGGGTATGTTTGGAATATTTGTGTTATGGCTTACATCAAATAATTCATTTCAAACGTAAACAGGAACAAGACAGCGAGGTAACATCGATTTGAATCGTTCCCTGCATCCAAGAAACGGACGGAAATGGTACTCGGACAATGGGAGCAAATTGTACAGGTGGGAATTAATCAGTGTTTCGTAACACTGTTAGAGGTAAGCCGGGAGCATATTATTGTTAAGCTTACAATTTAGCTACCTTTCAAGTTTCATGGAGGTCTTGTTGAATTACAATTGTCTTGTTATTAAACTAGTTCTCAAGACATTTTCTTTAAACTTCGGTTGTTTTTTTAAATTAACTTTTTCATGTTTCAAAAGTTTCGGTGAAAGGTCTGATATCTTCTTTATAAGAAAGTAAAAATTTATATCGCCTGTGTAATATTTTTATTGACATAAATAGGAGATAGCTACTGATTATTGTTAATTATTAGTGTTCTTGGAACCATGCCGCATGGGCACGGACTCCCTTTAGATTGTTTAGGTTAGGTTTTTATTGTAATTAGTATTAAGAATGTCATTGTTGTAAATATGAAAATAAACATTCTTAAATTACTAATGCCGATGTACAGATTTTACATAGTATCCTTTACATTCATTAAGTGTATGCAAACACCTTACAATGAAATAAAATATTTGAAGTTGAATAGGCGCCGTATAATTCCATTACATTTTAGCGTAGACTCCTTTACCCAGCGGAGGGACTAATTGTAAGATTCCTGAACTTGGTGATTCGACTCTTAAGTTATGTTATGGAAGAAGTAAACAACATAACCCATAAGTGTTCTTGTAGATATCTAGTCATACTTAAATTATATGACAAACGCATTTACCATTGAGGACTTGACCGTGTTGAATCCTTCACAGTTTTAAAGCAATTACCTGATGCGGTACTTCCAAAACCGAATTACGAAGAATTACCTCCATTAATGTTTTATTCATGTAATACTACATTCTATTATAGAAAATGTCACTCATAAGGAATGAAAGTCGTTAAGTAAGCGGGAACTGCCTCTTAACGCGGGTTAAACGTAATCCAGATTTGAGTGAAGTAATTTAAATATGGCGCAAGCATGCTCGCAGGAGAAATACGTGTAAAATGTGTGCTGTATAAACCTGACTTAATGTGTTGATAGAGACGGAAATGCGGTTTATTTTGTTACGAGGTTAAATGTGGTGCTCAAATGTTTAGCTACATGAAAAATGTATGAATACATTTTTTTAACTACCTAGCTACAACAAAATCAGCTCGGAGCGTATTACATATTATTATATTATTATTTGGTATTTTTCAATTTTAACCAATTTCTGTCTTTTACGTATTGTGTTATAGTAGAGTAACTTTATTTATTTACATGTGTAAATTTTTAAAATATGATTGTAATTGATAACTATTAAAATTGTAAATGAAATATATGTATGTATATTTTAAAACTTATCCACCTACGGTAAACTTTTTGGTTAGAGTTCATTAAATGGTCTGGAAAAAGGTAATATTCTTCTCTTTTATGTTATTAGAGGAGCCAACGACTACGTAGAACACACACCCCCAAACCATCACATCCAACACCAAAAGGGGCTGAAGTTTTATCTGAGATCTACGTAGAAGCGTTGTTATTTCCGAGGACTAACATCTTCACATCAAGTAATATAAAGTACAATCAAGTTATTGTAAGTATATCTGTCAATCACAAATCTCAAATTGAAACACAAAAATATATATATTCGTTTACATATATAGTATGTGAAAATTAAATTGCTGCGCTGCGGAGCGGGCCGTGCGGGGCCGCGCGGGGCCGCGCCTACTGAATGTCCCAAGTCGAGTGCGCTTTAATTTTCCGGGCGCAGTGTGTGCCACAATAGACGAGGCCCGCGGCCATCATTACGAGGTGCGGCGCGTCTTTCATCCGAAGCCTCACTTCGCCAACTTCATTGTGAAATGCGTGAATGCAATTCGAAGGATGAAAAGTCCTATCGTTTGTCATGACAGGACTTGTATTGTTTCTAATTATCTAAATTTGTATATTAATTCTTTATTGGATGGCTTTAATATATTTATTTTATAATGGAAGAAGTCTATGCCTAATGGCATGAACTTGGGACCACGCGAAGGTTTATAACTCGTGTAAAAGTATCAGGTAAGTGTAAAAACATAGTTTTTAAAATTTTAGATTTCATTTCGTGTACCTTAAAAATGTTTTCAAATGTATGCTCAGAAGTTTTAAAGGAAACGGAAATTAGGGCTGTATAAACCTGAATTAATTGTTATTTTGAAATATTTAAATAAGACCGTGCAATAATATTTAATATCACAAATACATATGTTCCACTCAACATTACGTGGTAGTTCCTCTAGTCTTTGAAACCTTTCCTGTTCAAGGGGTCTTATTAAACAAAAAAAATAGCAACTACTTCCAGGTTTGATCTACGCTGCTGGTGACAAGAGAGCTCTTTCATTCTCATGGGAGAATTGTGATTGGTATTCAGGGTGGGTGTTCGGCCAGATTCCTTGTCACTATTTTTTTAATTTAAACCTTTTAAACCTTAAAGTAATTAACTTTAAGGTAATTAAAGTTATATTCAGTTTAATTAATCATGAAAAATAAACATGTATTTACTTAAATCATATTCAAAATTTAGAAACTGTTATGTTATGATCCAACTTTTTTATTTTAAAAATCGCATTTTTATGAGCTTTTACGGGCGTAACGAAAATTGTACTCTCTGTCAACCCTATTCGTACAGATAAGGATTAACAGCAAAAAATATTTACGACAAAACCCTGGACCATATACTCTGCTGATAAAAGTTTTATCTTGACCTTTTTATGAGGGATATGACAGCGGTCGATTTAAGTGTACACTCGGTTACCTATCTCCCAACCATTTTTCTAGGTCGTAACTTTTGAAGAATACAAACACTTTAAGAACGCCATTTTCGTGTTAAAGTCAATTTTGTTCTAATATTTTCGTATGTCTGACTTCGTTTCAACAGCAATAATGTGAAGGGTTTTCGTTTTCCTTTGAGTCTTCTTTCGCGGATGCTGGAAGTAATAAAAATGTATTACGCTGCTATACATTTTCATTGTTTCAAATTACTCGGTAAAATGTTCAGTTTTTGAACATAAATTTAGTCTAAACAATTGACCAATTACCAATTCGCTAATGTTTATACATGCATGTGTTTTTGCGTTTTACACCTGATATTTATTAGGCAGTATGGCCACTCAATTGTTAGACATAGAATATTATATTTTCTATAAGCTTGTTTCAAGATATTTACCTGAAATACTCGACATATTAAACCTATTCTTACACTTATTTTATACGTAAGTACTGCTTTACGGTGGATTATAAGCGCATTGGTGACACCTCTCAGACAACTGTTATTCTACTACCGTCCATTTTATATTTCGGTATGTAATTTCGTAACAATAGATTATATTATACTGTCTGGTAAATTAAGCATAATTAGAATGATTATCATTAGTATGATTACGTAATGTGTGTAATTGTTAAAACTCCTAAATAAGAGGTTTTTTAAAGGACTTATAGGAATGGAAAATTGTTCACGATGTTTACATTTTATAGAATTATTATTTGTAATAGATATAATTGTCTTGAGTACATCGTGATTAATAGCAGTCCCTGTAGTTCGAGACCAGCATGGCGCTACGGTATCCCTTTCCATGTAAGTGGTGACTAAAAGGAGTCTCCCAAATTTCAGATTTTTACCATTACCATTTTACCATTGTACCAACCAAACTGGCTGTATTATTTCGGTAGGCATAGCTGGAAGACAGCAGAAGCAATGGTAGTTCAGCTGATCAGTAGGATCATCCCGAGCCCCCCACTCAATAGTGGGCGAAGACTTCCTTAGATTAGGCAGGAGTGCAATTCCTGAGATCAAACCCGGGCAAAGAGAGTTTCCTCGAAGCTCGTAAACCAATGAGGCTGGAACGTCCCCCGATAATGACAATGATGAATAATAACCTACGACAAATTCATCACAATCACATGTCTAAGAATATATCTAAAATGTCATCACTTTCGGAAATTGAATGTCATTAACTTCATCAGGAAACTAACTTCACCATGTGTTACGTCGTAGTGTGTAATCACGTTTGTTTTAGTATGTTTACGCAACGAATTAGTCAAAGTTTTGTTGTACTACCACTAGTAGTTTTTACCTCTCCTCTACTCGCGTCCTCGCTGCAACGTGTTTAGATTTATGCTGCATACATTATGCTGTTACGTAAAGTTTTACAGCTCATGGAAGTAGAAGTTTGGATAACGTTTCGTATACGTAATGCTGTATAACTACTGCGTGGAATGGATTAAACAGGAATGATTTTAAATTTTATTTCGGTATATATTTTGAGAGTACGTAAGTTACAAAAAGGGACAAAATGGGAGTTGGATCAAAAATGGTGACATGTTCGTATTCGGGATAGCATGAATCCAAAACGTCCAATATCTCCAAGTTTTGGTGAAAGTATTTTCAAAATTTCCATCTATTTAGTCCACATTTATTTATATTTTTAATTAATTATTGTAATATACACATTCTAATTTTTTTTATTAAGGAGAGTTTGGACGACTTTAAAGTCACGAATAATTAATTCACAATCTAAAAATAAAAAGGAAGGAGGCCTAGAATAGTACATAAACTATAGGTACCTTTTTTCAAGACCTATTTAATTACACCATACAATAAATAAGTTACTCCTTTATCAAATTAGCAACATTTCCATTCCTAAAATAAAATTGTCCGACCAAAAATAATAGATTGACATTTTGACAAAATGTCGGTCCAAAACAATTATGCGGAGTACCGTTATTAGTATTCACGAAGCCACTCTCACGGATGCCGGTGGTCCCTAAACATTACTGAGAAGATTTCTGGAGCATCATTCCACCGGTTCATCCCCTGCAATTAAAACGCACCCGAAGGGTTGCATCGCTTTCCAAATTGCAAACACGTCCATTGTTTTAATCTACTCCCCTCTAGAATCCAGTAGGATATAATAGAGAATAAAGATCATCCGCTTTACTACGACCTGTAAGTTTAAGTGCAGCTACTTACATATAAGATAGGATGAGAGCTCAGACACCGCTGGTCGGTCCCTTACGAGGAATTCACCAGCGTAATACTTGATTGAAATATTAATTTTCAAGAGCTCTCCCAGTCGTGATAACTGAGGTAATTATTGTCCAACTGTTTTTATTACTTTGAAAATTAACAATGTTAAGCTTTTGCAGGCTGAAATGTTTCTCTACCATTATTACCAATTAAATTGGTTATTAATTTTCGTAAGCTAATTGTTTATTTTTATGAAAATTATTAATTAATGTAATATAAATGAAAGTAGTGTATATGTTAGGAATAAAATCCAAATTCTTATTTGGTTTCCAAATATATTATTTTAGATACTTTAATTTTAACGGATTTATTAGTTGATGTCTATTTTTTGTAGTAAACGACCGTGCAGTGTGCAGGGCACTGTAACACAAGGATGTTTATATCGAACCTCAAAATAGGCTTGAAGTTCTATCCGAGATATACTCGTACATACACAATTACGCGTCGCTACTTCAGGACTAAGCCGTTCGCTTGTCTTGTTATTATATAACAGTTTTCAATTGAAATAAAACGTATTACTATTCATATATCCACTAGTTATGACTCGCAAGGCACAGTTTCACTCGAGTTTACAAACCTCTAGAGACATCCAAGCCAAGGCAATGATATTAAGTAGATTATAGCGTTTCTCATAAATCTAACTATCATATATAAAAATATTTTTTTTTAAATACGCCTGGTAGTACCATAGATTATCACGCTTAAACAAACAAAACAAATCTCCAGCTTCTTTATCAATATACATTATTACTACATTTATTGTTTATTTTATTCAATTTGTTAGAAATTAATTGCGCGTTGAATTAATAATTGTTCTCAATTTAATTACTGTGTAATTTGTACCCAGTTTAAACCTCATGAGTTGTGGCGGTTTTATCGTCCCAAATATTGCTCAACTTTCCTCTATAGTAAACCAGACTGATACAAGCTGTTTATATTAATTATGCTGTGCCCGTCAAAGCAATATCAGCTTTGGCAACATCCCCTAAAACTTAAACTTAGAATGCAGATTGGCTCCACTAAAGTATGACTAGTATGGGACCACATTAGAAAGAGTGTGAGTTAGTGACAGTGTCACCTTTTTCTTCTCACATAAAAGAGTAGCAAACGAGCATGAAAACTTCCTGATGTTAAGTTGTCGCAGCCCATAGACATCCGCGTACAACCACTACCACGACCGAAATCCTATCTGCGCTCGAATGAAGATAGGTTGCTTTTTTATTGTGAAAGAGTAAGAAACGGGCATGCAGGTCACCTGATGTTAAGTGGTCACTGTAACCCATGGACAACCACGTCCAATCTCAAATAGAACAGAAGTTCTATTTAAGGATTAAGGATTGTTGTTGTTGTCAAAATAAATTTAAACATTCATTATTATTTCGTTGTATTAGAAATTGTCCTTGTATAATTCATAAAATTTAGATTCAATATATTACTATATGAGCAATAACCAAGAATGTCAAATTTTATTATAATAATGAAAGCCTTAAAGCTAATTATAATAAAAGACTAATCTAAACAATGTAAAGTGCGTCCGTTTCCATGTGGCATGGTGCCAAGAAGCCTTAACAATATTGATAGTTTCATCATGAAACTAACTTCAATATGTGTTACAATACGCGCGACTTTCGTTGCATCGCGCAAATACTTTGATCGTTTCATTTTTTAATGTGAGTAGAGCAGCAAACGAGCAACGGCCACCTGATGTTAACTGCTTGTAGCCCATGGATGCATCTGCATAAAACCTGAAACAGGACAAAATTTCTATCGAAGCTCTTACGCAGATGCGTTGCCATTCCTGAGTACTAAGATGATCGCCTCGCTTTTAAGTGTAACCGGCAACCGCACCTCTTCAACCGAAACACTAGAGTCGCTTTGCGGCGGATAAATAAATGCGCCATGAGAAGTTTGCCTCAAAAATATTTGAGGTCAAGAACTATTTTTCGAGGCGCATACCAAGTGGATGCCAAGGGGCAACCCTTCAAATGCAGCATAAAACTTCGTGGAACGCCAATAGCGTGCCAATACCCCGCTAGAATTGACAAGTCTCAAGTTGTTCCGTACTTGACACGTTTACTTGCAAGCTAAGAATTCATAACTTCTGCAGCGAACACCGTAGGACTTACTAGTACGTCGCTATATATGAATTGGTTTTATATTGGTAATCTAATTTTTCCATTTTTAAAAACTCGCGTGATCGAGCGGTCTTCATAGTGGTCTGACAAGCAAAACATAAATGTAATATCTTTATTTGCCGTAATATGGTTAATCCATGATACTAATTATGGTGTTTAAGCTACTTTTTATAAATAAATATGTGTTAACCTTTTTATAAAACAATTTAAAAGGAATTTCCAGATTATTTAACGTTTAAAATTTTTTACTCTCGCAATGCTACAACAGGATTCCCTATATCTTGCTTGCCACGGATATATACAAAAGCATGTAAATGCCTAGACCCACAATAGAAATCTAAATTCATCATTCACATTTTGAAGGGAATTGAACCTGGAACTTGCGCATTCGCCCGGTATGATTACCCTTACGCCACGCGCGTCGTTATATAAAATATAATTTTCAAGTAATACGAAGATTACTAAGCTACTTATTACATTCGCAATACTTAATAACATAATTATTATCTATGAAGTGGTTGGTATAAAATTCAACGATAAAAAATATCCGTAACACGTTGTAAAGGATCTTGTAGACTTATTCAGAAATTTTACTTCATACTTATTAGGTTTATATACATGTAAATCCGGATATACTTTGAAGCGAGGCGACTATCTCAGTTCTCAGGAGTAGCAACGTATCTCCGTTCGAGCTCAGATGGGATTTCAGTCGTGTTTGTGTTTGTAGGTGTACTATTGGCTACGACTACTTAACATCAAGTGGTTTGCATGCTCGTTTGCCACTCTTCTCACATAAAAGACCTAGGCGTATTTCTATGTAGATACGTTAATTATAATTCTAGGTGAAAAACCTCTTATCGACTGACTAAGTAACATCGGTTGCAGTTACAGTCGGTTGGGTTGGCTTTCGTTGCGGAAGCAATATATTTTTATAGGCCACGGTTTTATTCAATACATAGTGGTGGTTAGCTCTCCAGAATTTTTTATAAAGTTGCAAAGCGGTATAATAATATCCATAATAATAATCCACCACGGTGGTACCCCCGAATTTCAGGACACACAAGGGGAAAATAAATAACAGAAATATAGCAATATGTTGACACATCTACATTTACCACATGTTAATTACAATCATGAAAATCTTCAAAACTAATTATAATAAAAGCCTAATCTAAACAATCCAAAGGCAGTCCGTTCCTATGTGGCAAGGTTCCGGGAACGCTAGCTGCATTCCCGCGTTGAATTAACAATCGTAATTCTCTGCGCGAGATATGAACTAGTCCATTATTGGTGTTTGATTTATATGTCTACATAATTATTTCAAGGATTTCACCCACTGATCTTATGAATACAAATTTTATATGAGTAAACACAAACTTATTTTAGAGACACAATGTCCAATTTAATAATCCAATAAAAATGTAATAGAATATATTTTACGATATTTACAATAATAAACAATCTAATCTTTTCAAGATGGTAGAGCCGTTAGAACTGGCCCGGGGCGGCACCACCGCCACCCTGATAACCCGCCGTAAAGCAACATGTTCTTCACGTATTGTATTTCGATTGGGGAGGGGTGGTTGCCGGATACACATTATTGGAGGCCATCATCTTAGTCCTCATG
>DWON01001676.1:0-23466 GCA_018251015.1 Phocides pigmalion okeechobee
ATTCACATTTATTAATATGTTTTCAATTCATAATAATTTTGATTGCATTTCAAATATGAAAAACACAAATTAAGCGAAAAGCAAAATGAAAATGAGCCTCTTTCGCTTCTGCGTCCCGGTTTGGCTCTTTGTAATTATGGTAAGCCTACTTATGCCTTATGCCTTGCCGGGACTAATAGCATACATTTAGCTTTTCCCTACGTGTCAAGAATCTATTTAAAGACTGTTGATAGTTCTATTTTAAGAAGATAAATGTAACCATTATGTTATATAATTGGAAAGTCAAAATCCTTCTGAAATAACAATCTTGAAAGTAACTTTTCAACAGATAACAAAATATTTTTGAACGGAATAGCAATATCGAGGAAATATAATGTGAACGAAAAATAAACATCATACTTTCGTCAAGCTTGTTAGCACTTTTTATTTCGAAGTCTTATCAAGCAACCCCCAAGGCGTGGCTTATAAATAAACAACCAAATTCCAATAATAAACGCTAAACCAATGAAGTCTTACTGGTTTAATAAGAATTTAATGTCTAAATAGACAAGGTTAAACCTTGAAGTCTTTGAAACTCTGAACCAACTTGAAATTCTATAATTTTGTTTATGACTTCTTGGAAATCTCTTTTGAAATTATCTATCATAACACAAAGCAATCAAAACGTTTATAAATGGGCTAATACAAATATAGAACACTGAATAGCGTAGACAAGCAGATAGATAATTTTTGGCGTAGAAGTATCAAACCGGACTTACAGTCCACCTGATTATGGTCATGCCGTCTAACGGACATATATAATCAACCTCAAATAAGGCCTCAATTCTTTATGTGAACGTACTGTATAGTACTAGTTTGCACAGCTTTGCGTTACTACTTACGTTACGGTAACGAACATGCAGTCAAATTGACAGTAAGAGATCACTACCACTTATAGACCATATATACCACTTATCTGTAACCAACACTACACACAATAGGAGCTCCACTTGAACGTCATCAGAGATGACTTGTTATGTTTAAGTACTATGGTAGTCATCTTATATACAAATATACAGGTAGGACACCTTTTCAGCTAATGCAAAGTTGCTTCAAGATGTAAATGGCTGTAGCGGTAGAACCTGCTAATTTCTTTAACGTAGTCAAGTGTGCGATATTTACATGAAATTCTTTGTTGTCTGGATTATATTAGTTAGTATAGTCTTATGTTATTTTTTACTTATTAAGCATAATGTTTAGAACCAGTTATATGATATCAAATATCCGTAAATTGTTCCGGATAACCTAGACATCTTTTAATTCCAATGATAACCGCATGGGAAATTAACATTCGGTTTATATACGATTGGTTGTATTGTTATACTTATGTGATTAACGTATGCAGTCATAATAAACAAATTCAAATATTTCATTTCGTTGTAAGATATTTACATATTCTTAATGAATGTCAAGGGGGTAATGTAAAATCAGTACATCTTTGTATTCAGTACAGGCTTTGAGCGCCCTGTTGGCTAAGGTTGACCGGAAGAAAAAAGCCGACGGAAAAAAACTCTCGTCACTCTTTTCAAATCAGTCCTTGATAAACAAACATTGTCGCTAAGACACATTATATTAAATTTCATCTATAATGTATCGAGTATCAAATTCGATCCACATGAACCTACTAAAAAGTTAAAAGACTACTTCGAAACTTAACTAGTTTGAAAGTGTATATAACACTATTTGTCTTAGAACAAGTTTGTTAATAGGTGTTTCAGTACTCTTTGGAACTCCTCAAAGTAAAATAAAACAATAGAAAAATTAAACGAAAGTTGGCAACTTTCGGTCGCTAAGTCACTTTGAAGTGTAATGAAGCAGATAAAGCGTTCCAGTTTAATTCGTATAAGGAATAAAATTTTTAAATTGTTTGCCCAGTAATAGAAATTCGACAATAATGCATTCATTTCTTAAATTAAACCATTACAATTCTTATAACTTAAATAGAAAAAAAGCTTTAATGAGGATTTTTCGATTTAACTCTTCTATTATTGAAATATATAATAGTTAAAAAAAATAACTAAAAAACACGCTTTTATGAAAAATCCTACTAAAAAAAATATATTGCATTGTAAAAAAAGCGTGGGGTGCATGGTGTCAATAGATTACTCGAAAAGCACCCCACCTTTTTTTACACAATCATTTTTCCTTATTTATACTTTTTTAGTTGGATTTTTTATAAAAGATGGTTTTTTGTTTTTTTTTTAACCATTATTTATTTTTCATATTATTGCATTGTCATCCAACCTTGATACGTGTGCAAATTTCGAATTAATCAGACTTCTGGAAATTAGTGAAAATTATGCTCAAAGAATTCATTACATACATACATAGATACAACCCAAGCTATGCATACACTCATTAAGTCAATCAACAGTTTTCACACTGACGGTATAAACATATACAAACATAAGAGTAAATATCTGTCTATATAACATGCATAGAAGTGTGTGTAATGTTTGTTATTTTTAATTAATTTCATGGCTTTGTGGCGTTTCTCTGAAAAACATATTCCTCCGTCCGCGTAATTGTCTTAAAAAGGGGTACAAAGTTTTTGCTACACGTAGTCATATATAGAATAATATTTGTTAAAAAACTGTAACATTGAGTATTGTCACATACTCTGTATGTCTTATATTGTCTCAAATGTACCTAATATGGAACCCTTTTCACAACTATCATACACAAAGGAAGTGAACTTGTTACCTATTTCTATTAAGCTAAAACAATGTTTAAGAGACACATAAGCCACATCAAAGAATGTACCGAATACAAAGTTTCAATAACTGTTATAATTTTCTCATAAACATTACACAGAATGACAACGACCACGAATTGGTTCTGCATGATGATGTCTCATTAGCATATTGTTTATGACGTCATTAGATGGGGCGGTATCTATATATACATACATATCTTTGCGAAATTTAAAGGAAATGTTTTGGATATGGAAAATGTAGCATATTAATAACCTACGCTGTGATGTACACAAATGAATAGTGAGTTCTTAGATACATTAGGTATATCGTATAGGCGTCTTCATATACGCAATATGGATAGAAGATTTTGTGTATTCACTTTTGTCAATTTTTATAATGCCTAAGTCCTACGAAAGAAAAAACTATTATTTTAATGGATGATATCATAATACAAAGCTTTCATGAATAAATAATGACAATAAAAGGAGTAAGGGTTCCGAGAAATTATCTTAACATTAAGAAATTAAAATAAGTCATTATTGTTTAACGACGAGAATAACTAGACACTTATTTTAATCAGACAAAGAAAATTATTTTCGTCTTCTCATAAAATAGCTGATTACAAAAGTAAGGGCAATTCAAGTTCAAGGTGTATAAGGTTCCAAAAAAACAAAAAATACGTAATTTACATGTCTAAGAGATATTATTTTCTATGATATATGATCTAAAACATGATATTATAATTTATGATGATTATTTGATATACATTAAAAAACAATAGCATATAGTGGTAAGATTCTGAGCTCACACACGGGGGTAACAGGTTCGCATCCCTGAAATGTACATATTATTGCTTTCTTTTTATGTAACGTAACATACGAATTGGATTTTTACTAATACTTGCTTTAACGGTAAAAGATAACGAAAGGTCGATTGTATATATATATGTACATAAGTTTTCCATAGAGTTCTCAAAAGGGGGTCAAATCTATCGATTTGCTCAGTAAGTTTGGTGAAATATGACGTATCCCTTTCCATTCTGAGAGGACACCCATATCTGGCAGAAGAGCATAAATTGATTGATCACGACAAATTTCATATTTCGGTCCAGCTTTTATTTATCTCTAAATATTATAAAACAAAGTCCCTTGTCGCGTCTGTCTGTCTGTTCATGATAAACTCAAAAAGTACTGGACGGTTTTTTTCACAGTTTTCAACAACAGGTAGAGTGATTCCTGAGGAAAGTTTTGGTGCATAATAAGTTTTTGTAAATTGGGCGAAATATTAAGTACTTAAATACAATATAGTAATTCAGTCGTCGTTCGAAATAGATGTGTCTAATTGGTAATTTTTACCACAAGGTAATACTGGATGAATGTATGAAAGAAAAATATTGTAAGTAAATATAAACTCTATTACGCGGGCGAAGCTGTGCCGGGTCGCTAGAAATGCATAAAACACATTAATTAATCTAACTCATCTTTCTCTAATTGCAGACAAATAAACTAAATAAAAATTTATGACGTCTATCATCGAATAAGACAATCAAGACCAAAGCATTGAGATAGGCGATGGTAAATAAAAATAAAGCGTCTTGAAATAAAGTGACATTGATACCTGTTGAAAATGCGGAAAAGTACTGCTGACGTCATGCTTCTATTGGACTGTTTAAGTACTTTGTCCCGATTTTAGTTCCTTTCTTTCCAGCATCGCTAATCCTATTAAATTGTTAACAGAATTTTTGGCGTTAAACTCGGATCAACGGCTATATTACTGATAACATGAATAATTTCTAAAGAAAATTATATCCATTTTACACTGCAAATAATGCTTTCTGTACTTATAAATTTCCACCGATACGCACTGGAGGGGCTTGGTGTAATATGCTCCTAAATTTCTTTATTTATGAATAGAGACCCACTTAAGAGGGAGTTGCCTGCAGTGGGGGATAAAAGGTATTGCAGCCGTACTCTTAGCTTCATTCTAGAACTGATTGTACTTGATAGACAGACAAAGACAAAATCTAAATGAATCATCTAGATGTGCCTGTCTACAGTCTAGCTAGATTCCAAAACATTGCAATCCATTATTGTTTACGCTTTGCGTTTCAAAAATTTACCACCACGCAGGTCATCCACAAAGAAACTAAAAAAACTTATAGATCACAAGAAGTTTATATCATAAATTTATTGTTATTATTTGTGTACGCCATCTCAATTACACACGAAGCGACCATCTTATCCCTCAAGAGTATAAAGTCACAGAAATCGATTTCAAGCCAGTCTTCTGTTCTATTCTCAGATCTCCATGAGCTATGTCCTCTTGCCATCAGATGAATTGCATGTTTATATTTCGCTAGTGTTAACTCAAAATTCATAAAAAAAAAGTAAAAGAAATTGTCTGTTACAATTTATTACGATATGACTGGGTGAGTGTCCTCTGTGCGCGAATGTGTTTATGTGTGCATGCCTTTGTGTATGCATGTGTGCGCGTCCTTGATCACATGTATGTCTGTGTATTTGTGTGTGACAATAGCATAAATTATACACCAAGGGTGTTCACTAAATTTAAATATTGCAAAGGCCTGAATACCTATACAGTCTGCGGCCTTGGAGATCCCCTTCAATAAATATAGGCAGCTGTCTTTTTATAACGTCTAACGTTGTTCTGGTCGGTCTCACACCTGGGATCAAACGATTTAAATCTGTTATTTCCATATATTGTTCATATCTAACATTACCCGGTAACGTTAAACGTGTTCTTTCATAAAATAACAAAATATCTATTAATAGATTACCAATGCCACATAAACCCTTTTTTCTTCACTTAAGCGTTTTAATAATAATTAAACTAAGTTTATCTTCTCCTTATTGTGGGTTTTGAAGGAAAAAATGGAATAATATATATATTTTTTAACAATGAAGTAGTGTAAATATTTTATATTCGATTCAGATATAAACCGTTTAAAAATAAAGACTTTGTTAAATCTGGTAATATAATGTAAAAATTAAAATGAAATATGGATTTGAACCCGACTGCATCATAAAACTAACTTAAAAGCTACATTTTTAAAGTAGCGTACGATTATTAGTATCATATACCTACATGTAAACTAATTTTACTCATTAGTATGTCCTCTACCAGTTTGAGTTTAAAGATTTTCAGATAACAGTTTATTTTTTTACATAGACATAGCGAACGCTTTCATTTGTCACACCACATTACACAGATAACAAAAAATTTGCTCCCCAAAATTTATCATCAGAACTCGTTCATTTACACATAACTATGTTTATTTACCTATATTTATGTTTAAATACTTATGTTTATAAACATACCTTATATACATGAGTCTCATATATAAACGAGTATACACGAACAAAATTTCAACTTTTTTCATGCAGTAATGTGCAGCGGTAACATTGACGATGGGACACGCACAAGTGATTCAATGAGATTTCCATTTTCAGGTTAACTGCCACAATCTGATTTCGTTCACTGACGCATACGAACATGATTGAATTGCTTATCCCTGTACGCATAAGTTAAAATTCTACTTTTTTGGCCAATAGATTCGTGCGATACTTATATTGACGGATGGACGCGCACGAGAGAAATCCATTGTACCAAATTAGAATTAAATAATTTACGCATACCGATGTGATCGGCCCACTTATATCTGTATACCCGAATCAAATTTCAAATGTCCAGTTGATTAGTGGGATGCTAAGATTGACGAATAAAAACTAACAAAAAAATTATTCGAATTAACGATTCTATAAACAGGGACCAATATTCTAAATAGAGAAAACAAAAAGCTTCTGATAATAATTTCAAAGCACAAAGGATGGGTACGTATTAATCCTAATTTTCTGTTATCGCCCATCCACGAAGAGATACCAGATATCATTAATCTAACTGACAGTGTTCTGGACAGTCTTAGCTGAGTGTTAAATCGATTAATTATTAATTGCTACTCGTTATTCGTATACAACAAAACTATTTAGTAATTAAGATTATAATTTATTAATTATATTATACTAGTTTTTACCCGCGGCTTCGATCGCTTTGAAGCCCTCGAATAAATATCAAAAATCATTGCAGCAAGTAATAATAAAACAATAAACTGGTACCTAACCTCAAAAATTAATATAGTTTTACTATTCCTCATTACTGAAATAAAATAATTACTTGAATTGTAGAAAAATCAAAACAGCTGAAGCTATAGTCAATAAGATATTAATTTGAAGGCATTGAAGTGGCAAAATTTTTGAATTTTTTGAGAAACAATCATGTCTCCAATTTTTTTTTTGCTAAGAATACATGTACAAAGTTTCATGATAATTGGATGAGTAATTTTGGCGTGAAGGTGTAGCAAACAGTTGAGATTATTGTTTAATATATAATGTGTAATAAAATCATATTTTATTTTATAAAGTACGTTTCTTATTATCTAATTAGTTACTATGTTATGAAAATGTTATCAAAATAGACTTTTTTGGGCATTGAGAAATAATATAAATTTGGTGAATGAGCATTTTTATTGTTACAATATCAACAGACGAAAGGATAACACAAATACAACATACACAAATAAATAGGCATTTTTAACGAAATTATAAGTCACATTCATACCTATTTATCAATAAACATGAAAATATTTTATATTTTAAAGGTAGTAAACCCGTTAGAGCTCGCTCGGGGCGGTACCACCGCCACCCTCATAACCCACCGTAAAGCAACATGTTCTTCATGTATTGTGTTTCGATTGGGGTGGTGTGGTTGCCGGATACATATTATTGGAGGCGACCATCTTAGTCCTCAAGAGTAGGGACGCATCCGCGTCCATCCTTAAATAGAACTTCTGTTCAGTTTGAGATTGGACGTGTTTGTCCATGGGCTGTGATGACCACTTAACATAAGATGGCCTGTATGCCCGTTTCTTACTCTTTCATGATAAAAAAAAGTTCAGCTTATTTAAGATCAAATCTATTCATACTGGAATTATTATACCTTTATAGTTGAATTATACAAATGAGGTAAATATACATAATTTAAGCATTTTTTTATAGACGTTCGAGTTATTTTTGGTTGACTTTTCAGAACTTGGACGTTCATTTTAAATATAGCGCTCAAAGCCGATGTACCTTAAAATGTATCTTTGACATTATGTGTATGTAAATACCTTATAAAGAAGTAAAATTTTTGAATTTGATCCAAAAAAGAACTGTTTTTAGTTTATAAATAATATACTGTCATACTTTTTACACTTCCATATTAATAAATTAGAGCTCTATCTTAGGTACTGAATTCTTTTTACCTATTTTTATGTTAAGTATTAAAATAGGTAAAAAGTAATAAATAGTAGAACTATGGTGAAGTTATGGTCGAGTAGGTATCACTGCTGCCTTCATAATCCGCTACTATTCTCGTGTTCCCATTACACCTTTAACGGGAACAACCAAGACAACCATCAGAGTCATTACTAATACCTCATACAACCTTAGTAAGCACTTCTTCTGTTCTTCTTGAATGTTACAAGACAAAGGGACCACATAACGTTAGCCCACACGGTCGCCACAACGTTTGTAACAAAAAAAAGCATAAAATAAAATAGTTACATCTTTTACATGTGTTACATTTTTTAATATGAAAGTTAAAATTTTCTTGAATTTTTCAAATTATATCTAAGTCATATTAATTATTTAATTTTATTTAATTTAACTTTTCTTTCATTTAATCAGATTTTTCATTTATATCAAGTCGTTCATTTTTATCTATATATTGATTTTCAGTTAATTTTTTGTTTTCCTAATTGCAATTTCGTTTACACTATAATTAAGGTAACACTTAATTCGTCTCTTTTACGATTTTGTATCTGTATTTATTGTTAGTGTTTTCCATACCAGCGTTACTTAGTCGATCACTTCAAAGCGTTTACGTTAAAACACCCCCACATAAAATATTATGTAGACACCGTAATAATAAAAGTTCAGCATCCCGGCGCCCAGCAAAAAATATTATGTTGTAAATTTAAAATGAGAACAGGAAATGATAACCCGCGGGTCGCTCCCACCCCCACATGCAAATGCCTAACATAAACATATTCGCTCTACACAGTACGGTACATCCTTCTGTGTTTTGACTGTAACAAAGGAAATATTCAACAATGAATTTCAATTTAGTTTAATGGTGGGAGAACTATAATTCGACCGGGGAGGTACCACCGCCGCCCTCATAATCCGCCGTACAGAATTACTTGTGTTTCGGTTGAAGAGATGAGGTTGCCGGCTACACTTTGAAGCGAGGCAACAATCTTAGTCCTCAAGAGATATTTATTTACATATTTATTACAATAACTAATTCATCAAATTTATTATAATAAAAGCCTAAACTGTACAATCTAAAGGGAGGGTGCCTATTTTCATTGTTAATTTCTATTTTTAAATTAATATGTTTTAGGATTTTAAGAAAAAAATCCTCATCATTAGTAACATTTTTACATGCTATTCTATTATTAACGTAGAGAATGTAAATATATAATTCGAAAAAAATAAATAGCAAAAAATGGAAAGGATATTCTATTGAAACTGTTACGTTGTAAAAACATGTATCAAGTAATTAACTTGCATTTGCAGTTTGTACTAGGTACAAATAACATTACAGATTGAAACTTGTCGTTGCCCTTATATATTGTAAAGCCTAACTTAGGTAGGTATAACTTGTCATTATATGTTTCAAGTTACATCTGCCCTTGTTTCACGGATTTAGATTCTCTCTTTATGGCCTAAGAGTTTTCTAGTCATACTGACACTAAGCATAGACAACAAACATTCGTGGATATAATTTTCTCCCGCCATCCATGACTGCGATAACTGTAAATCTCGTAAATCTGGATTTCAAGGGGAATGTAATCTACTCGAGTATTCGGGTCATTTTTTGTGCGAGGTCCTGGATTTATTTATTTTTTGCCCGGGGTGGCAATCTGTAAATTTTAGAATAATCTCTGAAGAGGCTGCCACATGTGCACGCACCGGGCGACGGTGATAAACATTTTATAGGAATGTTCGGAGCAAAAACTGCCAACCAAATGTGGTTTTCGATTTAGGGTTTCACGCAAAGGAAGTTGTAATTTAAATATATCGACCATCTCATTTCCCTTTCATATCTTCATAAACTAATTAATTATCGAATAAGTACTCAATGCATTACGGTTTTTACAGACTACAAAAGGTATACCTATGTGCCTTGTATTTTTGTGTACCTCTTTCTTAATTGAATCGTGCTGATCTTATAATTGCTGATTATAGAAACATTACCTACTTCATTTTGGTTTCACATTTAACTAATAAATGAGTAAAAAAACCTAAGGTTCGACTGAATATTACGTAATTTATGTACTACAATTTTTATTATTAACCTGTCTTCGTTGAACAATAGTTCTTTTATCCTTTAACTATGCCAGGTTCTATCAAAGGTAAGCTAATGATGAGTTTAGGTACAAGAAATAGGGAGTTTGTACTAATTTAAACGTATTACTGTAGCATGCCTAATACAGGTGTCAGGCCAATTCAAAATAAGAATCAGAATGAGAATCGTATCAGAAACAGGCCTGATGTTGACTGATCGCTGCACCCCGTGGACATCCATATCGAACCTCAAACACGACTGAAATTCTATCGAAGGTTGGTGCGTTGTTACTCCTGAAGTCTCAATTCGTCGCTTCGTTTGTAAATGTAGCCGGTGAAAAGATAGCTCATAGTAATCTTGAACTATTGCAATCAAAAACCGTAATCCTTTAGAATGAGCGGCAATCAGCAAAGAGCAATTACGTGACATAAACATTCACGTCCTTGATACTACATTGAGGGTGCTATTTATACCGGGCAGATGCTCCCCGGTCCCGTGCCGGCTATTTCGGGCGCCCTCCCTCCACCCTCTGGACGCCACCCTGGTAATCTGCCCTAGCGCGTGCTAGTGAAACTGGAACTATGTTTTATGAAGACACGTGACGCAATTATCTTCTAACTAGCAACCTACCTTAGCTTCGCTCGAGTGCAATTAATGAAGAGATTAAGATATGCGTTTAGCAAAAAAGTATATGTTAAAATTTACAACTAATTATAATAAAAGCCTAACCTAAACAATCTGAAGACCGTGCCCCTGCGGTATGGTGCCAAGAACGCTAGCCGCATTCCCGCGTTGAATAGCATTCTCAATTCTCTGCGATCATTATTTTATTATTTTGGTGAAAACTTGACAGCTAAACTGTTAAATAGAAAATTTTATTTTTATTGTGTTGTTCATATGACAATGTCGTCCAAATTTCCGATATTTGTGATGATATTTTCTATGTAATACTATGCTTGCTTTGACAATTACGAAAGCAACAAAAAAAGCAGCCAAATCAACCGTACGTTTGTCAAGTGCTGATCTTTCATATATATGGCAATTGACTTTATTTATATAGATTACAACAAGATAGCTTAAGAAAGTACTATTATTATCACTTGTAGTGTTTGAACAAATATTTTTAGTTTTAGAACGGCACGCCGTCATGTCCTCATCGCTAAGATGGGTGAACTTAGAAATATTTAATCAAATTGAATTATTAATATTTAGACGATTCTCAAGTATAAGCATTTTTTCTTTATTAATTAGTATTTTTCTTGTAATAAACAGAAAAAGGACAAACACAGTTTATCCGCCGTAAAGGTATATTCAACGAATATCTCATATACAACCACAAATGAGATATGCTGTAATAAAATTTAGAACAAAAACGAGAACCTCAAAACTAATTATCACTAAATTGGAAAGGATTTATGCATGAAGACTAAGTTGGTATAAAACCATAACATATTACGTACTCATTACATATACTCTAGTTTGACTTACAGTATGACTACTTTTCATTCCGTCAATCCCACTACGGAATACTGAGTAAAAAATCTAAAAATAAATTAGTTCAGAAGCATTATCCAATATCGCATATGTGAACAGTCATACGATCAAAGTTCACGGAAACTAACGATGATCGCTCAATCTATAGGACTCTAAAATGAAGTATTATATTGGGCACATAATTTACGATACTTTCACTGAACCACCCCAAATAATACTAAAGCAAACTATTTAAAAATACCCAATTGATAAAAAGCGAAAACTTTGAATATAGCCTTTTAATCCCATGATCTGGGCAACAGGAAATACGTTTTACATCCAAATAATTAAGGTTACTGACGTATATAATCAAGAGGCAGTGGTTTTTTTTATATAAAAAGGATTTGATGTTCAAAAATAGCTGAAAACCATAGACATTAAATCTCAAGCACAACTAAATTCTATCTGAGAATATGACTTGCTACTCATCTGTAAATAATATAAAACAAAGTTCCCCGACACGTCTGTCTGTCTATTCATAAAGAATTAGACGGATTTACCGCTAACCGAAACACATGATTTTTTTCACTACAGATAATTAGGTGGCGGCAATGATACCTGGACGGTAAAGCTATGGTGCTCAACCTAAAACTAATGTCTAAAAATTAAAAGAATATTGACGATCAACAGACATATAGACATAGTATTACACCTCGCGAGCTATAGAAGCGGAAACACACAAGGCAAAGCTAGTAACGGATAATTTAACATTGTTTTGACAATTCTTCAAGCATCTGACAGTTTTATGAATCGAGGCGTCAGTAGCAACATGGACGCGTTGCGTCGCGACGCACCCCAGCTGACTGGCTATTTCTGTGTCGCGCGGGGTCCGACGCTCAATGCAACTTGCGATACGTCGATGCAATTATAACTATCACCATCTTTGTAAACAAGAATTTATAATTAGGATATGCGTGGAAAAGTTACTTGAGCTGTTATTTGCAATGAGTTTCTAGGAGAGCTAAAATACTATTTAAAATGCAGCAAAATAAGCATTAGATACTTTAAGAGTAGATATTTCTCGCACATGTAGGTATTGTATCTAATTTTTGAAAAGTATATTGTTTTTTTTATTTACATCTTGCGTTATATTATTAGATACAGCAGAAGGAAACTAATCAGACCTGTTACATACAAATAAACCAAACAGTTTTTATAGAACTCTCAGTTTGTTTTTATTCACGCAAAAACTATTTTATTTTAATACAATCGATATATGTAGAACTAGTGATTCGACTTGAACCCTGTGTAGTACGCGCCGTCATATACGCGTGAAGTCCATAATGATGGATTATATATTTCACAACACGACACGACACTTACATTGATTAAAAGCACGTTTATAAACTCCACGCAAATGAATTCGCAAGTCAAAGTTCAATAGTTTAGTCATTTTTCTTGCTTGAAATAAAAATGTTTATGATTGCAAATGTGCTATATGTTTTTCAAAATGGCCACTCTAATTCGATCGCGCCATATGTATCGACTCAGCACACATTAGCGTCTCGGGTGACCCGTCACGTCGCCCGACATGCAACTCTATTTATAATGTATGCACCGGATTGTAATCGAATATCGAATATTAGGTGGAATTGCAATCAGTGTTGCCGTGTTCATGAAATTAATTTATCTATATCAACAATTCAATTTAAATAAATTAATTAATGATTTTGACAAAGTAATTGATGATTTTGATAAATTAATTGAAGATTTTGATAAATTAATCAATGATTTTGATAAATTAATCAACAATTTTGATAAATTAATCAAAATTGAATTTTATATAGGGATATCAAACATATTAGCCTAGTGGCACACTTTCGGCTTCTCATCCGGAGAGTCCGGGATTTGAATCCCTGGCATCTTTACTTTTAGTCATGTAACACGAATGTTAACATCGCTAGCCAAACTGCATGCCTAAGAGATCTCCATAAAGTTTTCTAAGAATCCCTATTAAACATTCATGAAACTTAGTGCATTGGTACCACACTAAAACGTAAAAACATACGCAAAAATATTACGTATCTCTTGTATAAAAAAGAGAAAAGTTATACATGTGTGCGTTAACATATCTATCTTTGTTATATTACTTTTAAATAAACGTTATACATCTGCTTAATATTATTATTGTAATATTAATTTCAAAATAAAAATAAAATATTTGCTTCTAAAAGTACAGTATAACTTTAAGTACTCGTACTAAATATATACTTACACCTACAGCAATGACAAGTATGTACTTACATGGACCTGTTTTAAAAGATACATTAATTTACATAAACACTACACCGATACAAATAATCGTAGCGATTTATGAACGAGGCATTTAAGGCTAATTGCGACGACAAATCGTCTATTTAACGATAATGTCCGCATCGAAATCCAAAAAAATATACATATAATGACTCGAACACACCTTAATTAGCATCGGAAGTCTCAAACGCTTTTTAATGTTTAACTAATTTGTTTGTTCGCCCTATTGTATTCGTAGTAAAGTAGGCAATATTCTGAATTACAACATCTCGTTCGTGCACTCTATTTTCACCCTTATCGTAAAACATTAAAGCTTATAATTGCTTGTATATTAAATATTGTACCTACAAGTACACACAGTTCACAAGCGATATCAGAATTACGTACATGCCACTGTATATTAGCTTGCATTTAAAAATTTGCTTCGGTTACAAACAAGCGTAATTATTAGTATATAAGTAGGCAACTTATTTCAAAATTTTCGACGTATGAACTAAATATCTTATTTCTACAATACTCTATCCTGAAATCTACTCTATGGCTGAACATTTAGAGATCATAGACGATTTTTAAAAAGTCCTTATATAAGGAGACATCGAATGAACGTAAAGGTTACATAATATTAATTGGTCGAAACAGGCCATTGACATCCGCGGTCAATTTCGAACACGACTAAAGTCATATCAGAGGTCGCAAAGAGACGTGCTGCTATGCTTTACCATTAAAATAGTCGCCTCGTTTGTAAATAAGTCCAACAAACTATATATTTGTAACCAACAAGAACTGCATCACAACGGATTATGACGGAGACGGTGGTACCTCTTCACTGGACCTTTTGACAATTACTATTCTACGTATTGAACAATCAGCAAAAAAGATTGATAAAAAGTCGTATTTGTTCATAATTGTTTCATAATGGAAAGTAGAAATTAATATCCTCTGACGGATATACTTGCGCTAACGCTATCTATATTTTTTTTTAACATTAAGACGTCAAGCCATTGAATATAAAATACCTAATCACAACAAATAGGAAATAACAATTATAGGATTGACAGCATTAAACTAATTGCAAATTTTCCTACAGTATCTACCAAAAAAATAATAACAGATGCATAGATTAAAAATTTATACGCTATTACATAAAAAAATAAATATTTTAATTTTTACTCTGTATAACACAGTGGGACACGGTGAAGAAACTGCTTTGTGAATCTGTTGATTTTATAAATATTTGTAGTGTGTAATGCCTTTTGTAATCCACGCACTTACCTAAATCTTCGGCAGATACTTTTAAATACTATTCAAGTGTATAAAACATTCCACCCCGATAAAGATATCGAAAGTATCCAACTGATAACGTGTCTAGACGAAATAAATATCCGAAACACTCGAATGCCAGCTCGATGGCTCACTTGGCTAATCGTTTGGGTTGCCAGTTAAAAAAACATTTGTTTTTTCCGAACGCACCCATAACCTACTGCCACTTTAAAAGGTTGAAGGCGAATCTAATAGGGCACGTGCATTTAAAACATTTAAAATTCGAGATTACAACGTTACGACGTGCAGGGCGCGGTAATGGTCGTGTTTTGTTGTTTTTAGGGTTCCGTGACAAAACGAGTAAGACAAACCCTTATCATCTAATCAAAATGTCCGTCTATCTGTCTATTCGTCTATCCGTCCGTCCGTCTATCCGTCTATCCGTCTGACATTCTCTTCGTCTCTCCGTTTCTTCGCCTGTCCGTCTGTCTATCTCTATGTACGTTTCTTATTTCAGGCGGAGCCTAAAAACAGTACTCAAACAAATTCTAGAAAATAGATATGATGTATGAATCGCTACAGAAATATCACGAACGACTGAAAAAATCAGATTTTGTGACATTTGATTCTGAAATCCCAAAATTTTTTCCCGTTATCCAACCCTTAAATATTCGTTGAAAAATTCAGAAGATTTATACAGTAATAAAATAAAATAAATTTTCAACGAAAGTTCTTTGAACTTACTACATACATTTCTACAAAATACATAGGTATTTTTCATGTGTGAACTTAATAACCAACGACGGAACCTTCCAACCTGATCCAACACGCTCGGTATCTTCAATAAGACGCTCGAAAGTAAGAAAGGAATTGCAAATACGTTGTTTACGACGTACAAAATGGAAGGTGTGGTAAATTAATAGAGAAGTGATAAATTAAATAAATCAAACGTGTATGCAATAAACAATTGTGCCCCCTAGCGTGGCGCGATGCGACAAACTAATGGACGATCGGCGTGCGACCCGCGCGGCTGCTTACGTGACGGTATTAAATCGTAACAATAATCCATTACTGCTTTATACACTGAAAATTGTCATGTTACCACAAATTACGAATATAATCTTACTATGTACCGTGTACTCACGATTAACGTTATATTTATTTTTGATTGCGGTTATTTTGATTAGCGGCGGAAACTGTTTCTGTAATATTACTGGTAGATTAATCGATCTACCCTACGTCTAGTTCGTTTTTCCTTTTTGAGTTCCATATCACGACGCACCGCACTGTATCCGTACGCGCTGAACTTTGCACTATTCGTGACTTACTCGTATATAAACTTATTACTACTTCTGGGGAATGTTTCTAGGAAGTAATTTGCTTTATTTTATCAAAAATTTTGGCATTCATATTTTTGGTACAGCTTTCATATAATAATTAATAAAATTGCTAAAATAATGTGAATCGTTTGTTTCATAAGAGTATTCATTGATTTAATACTCTTTAAAAGAATGTTCCAGGTTTCCATTTATGTGGGATTAAATTAGCATTTTTCTTATAAATATTCAACAACTAGTTTATAAATATCGAGCAGCCGGAATCCCAACGTTGTAAATATGTGTAATTTTGTATTATGAATATGTCTCGCAATAACCGTGGAACAATAAAAATCGTATCGGAATAAAACAATGCTCACGACTTTATGGCAGAGCGACTGATCGCCCGATCAAACGCACCGATGTACTATGCTAATCGACCAATTGTAACGACTTTGTCACGGTTGGCAAAATTATAACTCTACTAGCTTTTACTCGCAACTTCGATCACACTGAAGTCGATATAACTACACGAAAAGAAACTTTCGACTCATATTTTAACCTCTTAGAGATGTAATATCCGTTTTTCCTTTCTTAGATTCCTCACTTACATTATAATAATAATTTTATCTGCGAAATTGCTAGATTTTATGTTTAGCAGTTTCGGCTGAACGTTGATCTCTGGGTATCTATATATACTTTTTATATATGTAGATAGTCATATATATTCATTAGGTATACCATATATTTCATACGTGACAAAAGTAACAGACAAGCGTGCAACCTAGTATTAAGATTTCTGACTCTCAGGCGGAGTTCCGAGGTGCGAATCTCTGACAGCTCTAAATTTTCAAAATTATATGCGTATGTCACCTTAACACATCATAACACAAAACAGAGTATCAAACTGATCTTGGAGAACAGAAATACGTTTGAAAATCATGCTTTTTAGTCAGAACACAGCGTTTTCCGTTTAATATAAGTAAACAAATTGTAAGTAAATGGCATTGACATGCTTTACAAAGCCTACCCACAATGAGCTCGTGACCTCACCTTATGGCAACAGATGAAAATATAAGAACCCTAATAAATGTATTATTAAAAGGCAAACAATTGCATTGTTTCCCAAATTAACGATACTTGCAAAATTATACCAACACGCGTCTTGGCGGTTATCGACGAAGTTACCTTTAACTGAGTTATTATGTTCGGGTTAAATATTGCAGTATTTCTCTCAAACAATGCCCACAAAATACAAAAGTATGTAATAATCAATATAGGTAATGAAACGATTTTTAAGAGAGCGCAATATGAATGTATTCCGTCCTTGAGATATTATAAATAGTGTATTTAAACCCCTTTCAAGTGCTAATTTAGACGTTGTAATAGGATTATATTGTAGTGTTATGAAGAAAGATTTTGATAACAGCTTTTTAGCCTGTTGTAAGTCTACAAGAAAACTGGATAAATTAAGTAAAACATGTTTTTCCCCAAAAATATGTGTGGAATAATTTACTTACACTAAAATACGCATTTTACCAATCACACTTAAGGTTAGGGAAGGGGACTTGTCAAATCTTACGAAGTCTCCCGAAAACTCCCGATTTAACGAAAAATCGTCAAACCGCCACTCATTGACGAGTGAAAGTCGACGCGTGAACAGGAACCTTCATATGCTATTATTCTGAACAAAGCATCACATTCGCTCACTTAACAGTTTGACTGCGGTTCTCATATATAAAATCGGGTCAGTATTGCGGAAGACGGCACTAAACTGGAGTTTATTTTTGTAGACTGAATATACGAAGAAGATTTACTGACATTTTTGTATTTTTAGCATCTGTTTGTCATCTACAAATAAACATACGTAATATCTGCCCCTAGTCTTGTAAGTGTAGTCTTGTTGACGTAAACACAGCATTTTTATTCGCCCGTAGTCCGTACAGATTTGTCCGTACAACACAGTAGTGTAGGAGCCGCAAGCGCGTCGCGCCCAGAATTACACAGCAGTGTTGTAGCCGCAGGGAAAGTGTTAATCTGGTAACGAGGTGAAGCGCGTGATCACTGAAGGCCAATAATTTTATTTCTTTCTTCCATACAAAATTTAACAGCTTGTTAACTTCCTTACCGAACGTGAGGACAGATGAATGAAAGAACGCCCGCATTTCCATTCTTACTTAACAAAGAAAAGAAATAACATGTATAGTGCAAAATTGTGTTCATTTTTAAACGTTTTTGATGTAATAAAGTCAATTTAAATGGATATTCCACACTGAACACATTGGTAATGAAGAAATATTTTTTTACATTTTATCACGAAAATATAACAATTACTTATTTTCTGTATAATATCAGCGTGAGAAAAATCCACTGAAGGGAGTGTGAGGCAATCATCCTTTTTCTGTTATACTAAATAAAAAAAAACATTTAGCTGTTACACACACACATACACAAACATATATGCGCGCGCATACGCACGCACGCACACAGACACACATCATATATTTTTAAATCTACATTTACATGCATGCTACATTACATGCTACATTTATTCATCAATATCATAACTCAATCATATAAATTTAAATCTTTAACATACGATACAACTATTGCACTGAACTCTGAACTCATAGCAAACCAGTACTACTACGCAACGTTACTCGTTAATGTGTAATGGAAATAAACAGATAAACCAAGACAATTCAATTACATCGTCCACACATTTGTACAACTTAGCAACAATGTCAACCATATCCAAAACATGTTCAAACAGCTATGAATTCAATGACAATCTGCCCAGTAACGAGGGTGCACGTGATGGATTATTATTCTCTATAAGCGGGTCGAAATGACCCCTCACTTTTGCAATCCCCTCATACCAATGAAATATGTAACAAAGGAAAAACGGGTTACGTCTGCCAATAAAGAGCGAATAAAGACTTTTTATTGGGTACAAGCAGACTGAATGTGATGCAGATATGAATAAATTATTAGAGGGTTGAAACAGGGTTAACAAAGCGATTTGCAGCCATTATGTCGTTACGAGGTAAATATTTACGCGTGTTGTCTAGAAGCTTAAGTTGTATAACGATCACAATATGAATATGAAAAAAATATTAAGTTCTTAATTCGATTTTTTTTAATTCATTCTATAAATGTGTTTTACCCATCTACTAATTTCAATTATTGTGTGAATATGAAATATTGAAATGAATAAAATTAAAATGAAATACTAAATAAATTTACCACATATATTATAACACACGTATCTATATATGTAAATCAAAATAATATATAATATGTAAATCTTTGTCTTCTATTTTATGGTATGCAGTAAAGTATATTCTATTCTATTCTATCTATTCTATTCTATCTATTAAAGTGTGTTTTCAAATACATATTACAGCGTATTCGAACAACGGTAAAACTGGTAAGAATACCAAGTGAAATCTATTCTCTTTGCTTATTTTTCTAAATATAGTTTTTTCTAAATAAAATAACAAAAATACTCACCTGGCGCACTTGCTTGTACTGTTCTTCGAAGCTCCATCCAGCTGCGCTGCCCTCCGAAGAGGAAGATGATGCAGAGCCAGCGGGCTGCGCTGGTGGAGGAGGCGCTGGGGCCAGGAACGCTGGGGGTGCGTAGGGGAAACCCCCCGCGGAACCTCCCCCAGCCAGCGCGAAGACACTGCTGGGGGTCGACAGCGGAGCCCCCTGCGCCAGTGACGCTAACGACGATAGATGAGGATGGAGCGAAGTTTTGAGAGATTCGAAATCATCGCGGACCTGAAACAAACTCTAAATTAAAATACTATTCATCAAGCAATTAGCAGTGTTACTTTAGAGAAATTAATTCTACATTATATCTGACATTTGATAGAACTATAGTTTGATCGGTTGCAAATATGCGATTGCCGACTACACTAATGGACGCAAGACGATCATGTCAGCACTCAGTAGCTACGCATCTACGAACGCCGCAGGTAGGACTTCAGACCTGTATAAAACTGGACGTCAATGGTCTGCAACGAACACTGGACATCAGGTTTCTTGCTTGTTTGCTGCTCTTAACAAAACAAAAAAAAAGTTTTTAAAACATCAAAAGCTAACCTTTGGTGGACTGTCCATTATTTTCAATTTCCATTTAAAAGCGTATTTTAGCACAGTTCACAAAAATGTCATGGACTTTTGCAAAACCTACGTTGTCTACGCCGGAGAGTGCTACACAAAATGTTCAAAATTATCAATCTATAATTAGATCTTTAATGTGTCGCGTTAGTGATAGCGTTTACGATATCCTTATGTATTATTCGTGTTAACTAATTAAAACACTATTTGATATCAGATCGATTAGATCGATACTGTCTTTATTTTTCAATTACAGACACACGCACGTATAAGATTTTCGCACGATTAGGCAATTTATAATATCGCTCGAAATTTAGGGTGTGGTAGATTTGTGAGCAAATAAATATACATTCATTATTTTTTGGATAAATGCTCATTATAAATTAACCTATGTATTACAAAGAACACCTTAAAACGAATTGTATTAAAAGCCTAACTTAAGCTATCTACAGTAAGTCCGAGAAAATGTATAGTGGTAAGAACGCTGGGCACATTACACAGCTGATTTAAAACTTTGCGTGAGTTACAACCAGCCCTCTTGTTACAAGCAGCGTCTTTCAAATGTGGAGATAATTTTAAGCCCGGATACTTAAAGTGAGAGCACGGAATGATGATAGAGAAACTTACTTTCAGCTCCCTTTCAAGCGGACGAGGCGAGTTTCTCTGATGCTGGTGATTTATCTGGTGGTTGTTAATCGGCTGGTTGATAGCGGCGTGATGGCTCATGTTGTGCTGGAGATGCGGCTGGTGGGGCAGCTGGTGCAGCTGCTGGTGGGGAGCGGGGGCGTCGCGGCCGACACCCTCGTCTGAGCTCTCACAGGACTGCTCGCCTGAAGACTCGCCCTCAGACCGCGCGGACTGAAACAAACAAACAATTTCACTATTTCTTTATGTGAAAAGAGCAACAAACGAGGATGCACGCTAAAATTTAGACTGAAGTACACAGTAATTTATATCATTTTGAAACAATCGTATCAACATTACATTTATGATACGTAATCGTGTAAAGTTTTTACCATGTCATCCGGGCAGATAATAATCAACATCCAGCGACATCTTAATTTTCTTGAAAACATTTTAAAACGTTTAACTGACAGCAACTAATCTACACCTCAACTAATACGGAATAGACCAGCGTGGTGAAGTATGCTCCAGGCTTTCTCCAGTTAAGTGTAGTAAATCGAGACTTAAAAACGCTCTCTGAACCTCCACTAATATGGAATAGACCAGCGTGGGGATGTACGCTCCAGGCTTACTCCAGTTAAGTGTAGTAATCGAGACTTTAAAAACGCTCTATGAATTAAAAATCATATGAAGAATAATCCGTAACTTAAAAAAACAGCTGACGGATTGAAAATTATTCTATGAGGATCGGGACTTAAAACACATCCGAAGAATTGAAAATCGTATGAAGAATGACCCGTAACTTAAAAAAAAAACACCCGACGAATTGACAATTATTCTATGTGGACCTGGACTTAAAAAAACAGCTGACGAATTGAAGATCATTCTTCTTTTTTTATCGGTATAGAGACTATAAATCTATTGAAAAGCAATGAGTTAAGATTACAGCCGAAACTCGCGGGTTCTGGAGTTCGGATCTCTGACATTACTTCCGATTTGCGAAGTTATGTGCGTGTCAAAAATTAATTATGACTTGCACTGCACTTGCACTAGGAGAGCTCTCAAGAAATCTCCATAGTTCTCAAAGTCGTGTTGTTAGACCAAACCAATCCTCACTTGAATAGTCTGCTGGACTACGGTTTAACCCTTCATCCTGAGAGAAGACCCGTTCAGCAGTGCGATATTAAAGGGTTCCTGATAGAAAGGGCTGCAGCCAAGTAAGCGAGAGTGTTTCAGTAACATACACCTAATTTTGCTTACTTGTCGTTATGTCACAAAACACTGTTTTCATTTTCATTATCTTGGCATGAATATAGGTATATTATATTACGCGCTAAAAATATCAACGCTGTTCTAGTTCATTTCCAACGTGTACATGAAGATCGGAGATAACTGGGAACAGTTGAGTTAGGTCATAGTTATATTTCTATACATATTATTCTATATTAAAGGTGGGAGAACTATAGTTCGAACAGGAAGGTACCATCGCTGCCCTCATAATCCTCCGTAAAACATTACTTGTGTTTCGGTTGGAGAGGTGCGGTTGCCGGCTACACTTTGAAGTGAGGTGACCATCTTAGTCCTCAGGAATAGCAACGTATCTACATTCGAACTCAGACAGGATTTCGGTCGTTTTTGTGGTTGTACGTGGATGTCTATGGGCTGCGACTATTTAACATCAGGTGGTTAGCATACTCGTTTGCTACTCTTGTCACATTAAAAAAATACACATTTCAACGTTAACTACTGTGAATTAATATTATATTAGTTTATAACGTTGCAGATTCTACAACCATACATAAATCTTCAACAGTAGACTAACAACAGTCGCCCTCATAATCCGGCGTAAAGCAACTTTGGTGTTACAGTTGAAAAGGTTCGCCTGTTACTCTTACAAGTGACCTGACCATCTCAGTCCCCAGAAGTAGCAACGCATCTACTTACGAGCTCAGATAGGAATCCTATCCAGTTTGAGTTTGTATTTGTATTATGTATGTCAATAGACTGCAGCGACTACTTAGCATCAGGTGGCCTGCATGCACGTTTGCTACCTTCTTACATAAAAATATAACGTGCTAGTTTGAAAGGTATGGTTGGACAGATCTCCAAAAAATCACATATAAGGGTAACTATTTCAAATAGAAATACTGTTCTATATAGATTTGGTTAATGATATCGATGACCAGCGGTACGTAACAACATACAGA
>DWON01001677.1:0-23463 GCA_018251015.1 Phocides pigmalion okeechobee
ACGTGGTTGTCCATGGGCTGCAGTGACCACTTAACATCAGGTGGCCTGCATGCCTGTTTCTTACTCTTTCATAATAATAAAAAATGTCGTTACTAATTAATGTATCATACAAACTGTAGAGGATTATTAGCTTACCTTTGGTGTGATTAAATAAACAAAGCTATTAAGATTACAATTATTGCTATTAAGATTAAGATAATAGTATTATTTAGCAATGTCCTTACAATAGTACGATTAATTATATCTACACTTGTACTCGTAGTTCTAGGATTCCATAACCTGCGGGCGTCATAGATATACATAAAGATGAGTGTATAAACACCCAGACCCAGAATTGGAATCACAGCTCATGAAATCAACTTAGATCTACTTAGTGCTTGGTGGCTACGTCACTCAGGTCATTTTCATCAGCATCATAATCAACACAATATTTCACTGCGAGGCTCTACCAGAATGTGTAGGGTTAAGAAATAGTCCATAACTCTCGCCAACTTTTTTAACTATTCAATAGCCTGCTGCTCTTTACTAGGCAGCCTTTATTTCGTCCATCTTGATCTAATCTTTGCCCGCGTATATTTAATTATTATTTTTATAAGTCTAAACAAAGATATGTAACCTACTTTAGCTTAAATTTCCTTGTATACATTAAAAAAAAACAAGAATTATAACGTTAATAATACATATAGCATACTAAACAAAATCCACATTGTATTGATAAACTTCACACTTCTTTCAAATCTTTATCGAGAACTCTCAGACGTATAAGTTTCCTATCGACGATTTTCTTTATAGTTAAAACGAGTGATAATTATTTTCCACCGTACGATGCTTTATGATCACAAATTCCCTTTAGACTGTTTAAGTTAAGCTTTTCGTATAAGGCTCTTAGGTTAAGTTTGAATGTATTCCATGCTAGATTTGTAATTAGTCATTTCTAGTAAGCACATAACTTCGAAAATTCGGTGGTTCAAACCCTGGATTTACCAAATGAGAAATTATATTTTTACCACTATACTCACTTCTATAGTCAGATTATCATAATCTTTATATCAAGAATTAAGAATGTTACCTGAAGCGGGTAGGTTCCTACTTACTTCAAGTCTACCAGTCGACCTTCGCGAACCAACACATCGGAAATCGGAAATAGTTGCAGTGTTAATGGAGAGAGGCGTTTATGATTCAACAATGTCCGTAAATTGCATGAACAATAATGTTTTTTGTTCAATGCAAAGGATTTGATAGATAAAGAGGTTTGACTGTAATTTACTTTATTGTGTATAATTATCATCTATATCTACATATATCTTTATCTCTAAATATTATAAAAAAGTCCCCCGTCGTGTCTGCCTGCCTGTCTGTTCACGATAAACTCAAAAAGTATTGGACGGATTTTCTCACAGTTTTCAACAGGTAGAGTGATTTCAGGGGAAGGCAATAATAAAAATAATAAGATTTTTTTTTCTAAATTGGGCGAGAAATTAAATAATTACATTCAATATACTAATTCAATCGTCATTCGAACTAAATGTTTCTATTTTTTTTTATTGTGGAAGAGTAAGAAACGGGCATGCAGGCCACCTGATGTTCAGTGGTCACTGCAGCCCATGGACAACCACGTCCGATCTCAAATAGAACAGAAGTTCTATTTAAGAATGGATGCGGATGCGTTCCTACTCTTGAGGACTAAGATGGTCGCCTCCAATGATGGGTATCCGGCAACCACATCTCCCCAACCGAAACACAATACATGAAGAACATGTTGCTTTACGGCGAGTTATGGGACTGGCGGTGGTACCGCCCCGGGCGAGCTCTAACGGCTCTACCACCTTTAAGTTAGTGCCAGTAGAACCATACTTTGGTATAGGTGAAATTAATTGTTGTATCTTAAGAATTTTAATTAAGTTCAATAAACGTCTCGAACGTTGTGTTTGTCGGTCGAAATGAGATCGGTCGAGTTCATTCAAATTGTAAACAGCGACGTTCGGAATGAGTTTTTATCACTTACCATGATTTTGAGTTGCTATTTTATGAACCCTGCTGATGACGAAACCAAATATTAATCTTCATGGTAGAGTTTTAACCCGTAAATAATATCTGTGAACTCGTTGATAGTAACGTTACGCAGACTAACTAATAGCCGCATTGTCTTCGTGAAATTATGTTTATTAGCTGTTCGCTACAGCATCCGGTGGTGCAGCCGAGCGGAAAGATCTCAAACGAGATCTTGACGACATTACGTACAGGTGGACTACTGTGGCAACGACTACAATACTAATAGTTTATAGGAGAAGAGCAAATGAGCATGCAAGCCCTCTGGTATTCAGTCGCCATCGTATTGACATCCACATACAACCTTAGCCGACATGGGGCTGAAAGCCGATGTACCTACTGATTTTACATTGTTCCCTTGAGATTCATTAAGTGTATGTAAATACCTTACAATAAGATAAAATATTTGAATTTGACCACGAGCCATGCAACGGATTTTAAATATCAGCAATTAAAAATAAAAAATCGTTAATAAGTATCTACCCGGTACGTGGTAAGATGTATAAATTCCACGATAATATTAGTTTACCATCATACCTTATATAAGGCTGTAGTGTTATCATAGGTTGTACATAAGTTAAAATGGAGCCTCGATTCATAAGGCTTCGCGTAAGCCACCATTCCTATCCAAACCAAACTCAAGAATTACTTCACGGTGGATTATTGCACGGCGATAGGACCACACGAGACGTTTTATACTTTTATCAAGTACAATAATTATCTATACAAACTCGTTTTATTCTTTTATCAACTATTTTAAAATCTCATTTCTATTTTACTTATGTGCAACAGTACTTAGTTAGTCTATTTCTATTATATATACCAATGAATAAAAAATACCTGTAAGATTTATCTGTAGAAGCTGCAATTGAAAGGATTGACTTTTTATTAAATATTCGTGGATTTTTTAAATAATAATAATATTTTTACTAGCTTAATTTATAATAGGTACAGTTCAATATTTGTTGAGTTGTTTTAAAAAACAATAATCATTATTTTTATAATTTAGAGGTACATTATAAATAAGAAGATGCTTAAATAATACTATATATTAAATAATACCTCATATAATTTAATTTGTAGACTGCACCTAATTATGGAGAAAAAACATGTAAACAATGGCATCTTTTTTTTAACAATATTATTGAGTAATGCATGGCATTGCCATCAACCAACTTTTTTTTGATGACCAATTTTCCAGTGTTGCAAGCTCACTTAATCCCGAGCCGCAGTTTCGCAAATGAAAACAACTTAAGCACAGTTTATACACGACAAATTAACACTCATTATATCCTTTCGCAAGATAATTACGGAATTCCTACAACGAGCCAGTCGGCGAGTAACTGAATCCTTTACTTATTGGCAGTAATGAAGCAATAAAATTTTATTCCTCTTTCATGCAACGTGTTACTGGTATTTTGTTAGGGTTACCATAACAAACACTCGATTTTCAACGAGGGAAATAGGGAATAGGGAGAAATGGTTGCATTTTAGTATGGTCTTTCTATATAACTAGGAGAAGCGTTCTTACAAAAAAATCGGCCAAGTGCAAGTCGGACTCGCGCTCCGAGGGTTCCATAAAATATTTTTATTATATGATATAACAAAAAAAACGGTTTTCGCAATTTTTCCCTTATCTGTGCTTCTTAAAGCAAAGCTTCTTAAAAATGTCTTAGACATTGCTTCGTAACAAATTTAAAAATTCTGAGTTCACGGGAAGTACCTTATAGGTTTTGATTCCTTTGCGAGTTTCGGAAATTTGCGGCATAAACGGTTGTATCTTTTGATTGCGTTAGCTTAGAAGTTTAATTTTTTCACAGCTCCAAGGGACAGTAGACCTGAGTATTTGATATAAATATCAGCTTAATATCTCCACGCGTTCCTGAGAAAAAGGCTTGACAAACAGACACAGAAAAATCTTGACAGACGGGGACGGACGGACAACAATGTGATCCTATAAGGGTTCCGTTTTTCCTTTCAAGGTACGGGAACCCTAAAAAGAGGCTTGAACTCTTATATTCTTATATACTTCATGATTCATACTGCATGGCGCTGTATTATGGTGAGGATTTGAGTTGGAAGCCAATCTATCTGTTAAAAGTTTGTTTATACTCCCGAGGACTAAGACGCTTGTCTCTAATATAAGGTAAATAAGCTATTTACACAAATAAAACTAAAGTCCTACCTCACATGTATAGATGCGTACATGTCATGTTATGCCTACTCTTGAGGACTAATGGTCGCCTCGTTTGTAAGTCGAGGCAACCGCACCTCTAACCGAAACGCACATGCTTTACGGTGACGTATGAGGGCGTAAAAATGTGACCCTTTTTGTAAAAGTACGGTGCAAGCATTAGCAGTCCGTGTAACACTTGGTACTGACACATACGTATGTCCGATTTATATATTTATACGTATATCATCTTTATCTGATCTTTATATTATATCTATTATTCGCAAGCCTCTGATGAACTGCATATATAAACTACATATGACGTTAACATAACCATACACTTATAACAAGGTCTAACCTGCCCGGTAGAGCTATTGTTCTACCATTTTCCAAACCTTGCCATTTACACCTTGCACCTTGTGTTTGCCCCACTAATTAGTTTAACCTTTGCGCTCCAAAGTAGAACGTTTCCGGGAAAATCTACACAGATGGCATCCCTACACGATGTTGCATGATTTTTACTGCGACTTTACGGCATTGTGCGCTGTAACTTTATTCAGCACTTGTGTTAACATACATTGTATTAAAACGGTTTAAAATTATACGTACATTCGCCTCAATTAGTAGTATTGCGTAGTCGTACTCGTAAGTCTTCAACTCTAGCAGTAATTACCGTTTTCATCGACGACTTCTTATTTTAAAGCCTGTATGTGAAGTATACAGGTGAAGTCTGTCTGCGGACTCCTGAGGGCTAAGGTGCTCGCCTCGTTGAAATTGTAGCCGGCAACACATCTACTAATATGGATTTCTACTTAAAAAATATTATTTCCTCGTTGTAACTTGCATCCCCTATTTCAATCACTTAAAATGTCATTTTCACAACGATTGGTACCCTACAGCAATCTTCAAAGTCTAACCTATTTCAATGTTAAAATTGTTTTGATGTGAAAACTGAACATACAAACATACATATTTTCGCATCTATGATATTAGTAGCATTTCATTAACTATTAATGGGTGTCACATATTTAGAGGCATGACGAACATATTTTTTGTTAAGTACCACTTAACCCTTTACATAACTATCCTTAAGAAAATAATACTTTAAATCTTAAGTAAGTATTTAACTCTGTGCAACTACGTAGAAGGTCTTCAAGGATAATACATATGAGTAGATTACTTTTGTATTTTTGGGGTTCAAAGAAGTGAGGAAACAGAAGATTAAGATTAGGTATAAACACAACTAATATTATTTCAAAATACGAATGACATCAACATCTCTTAAGCCTTATCTTGTCATCTCGTTTTAGTAAATGACAATAGACAAGGATAGATTAAACAAACCTTCCAGTGGTTTGACTCATGGGATAAAAGAGTGGTTAAATGAATTTTTTGATGAGAAATGGATAATCGCGACAGCTCTTAACTAAATCTGATTAAAACGAAAGAATTGAAGAAAAACATTTAGCAATTTTTCTATTTTAATTTAGATATTTTTAAAGCACTTTATAGTGTATCATTTATTTATGAAAGTGACCAAAACATAACACAGAACATCTTACAACGGATAATAAAAGTCCAACCTATACATTTAAAAAAAGTGTGTGCGAGAAGGTGCCAAGAATTACCCGAATTTCCGAGCTGAATGAAGATGGCATTTCTATGCGCAAGATGTGAACTAGCTCTTGTCACCAGCAAGTCGATCAGACGTGGGATTAAGTGATTGAATTTCTCTTTGGCATTCATACCCCTTAGGGGGTTTAAAAGCCAATCGGAAATCGTAATTACTGCTGAGTGAAATATATTTGCGATGCTTGGCTTTGTCTGCAGCTTCCGTCATAGCTCCAGCCCTCGAAACTGTTCTGCCGAGGCGAGAAATAGCTAACGTATTAACGCATGTTGCGTCTCATACGAAGGCCCTCCCCTGTTTTCAAGGTATTAGTGTAGTGTCACGTCCGGTCGCTTGCCATCATTTAGTACCATCTCAACTGATAATATCGTAAAGATATCGTAAAGATATTGATAGGTAAGCGTCCGTTTAAAAATATGATATCTTTGTAAATAATTTACACATAATTCTGAGAAGTCATAGACGCACCGATGACAATGGAGTACAGTAACCAGTTACCATCGCTTCTGCTCGTTTGCTCTTTATTATAAAAAAATATTAAGCAATAACTACTCCAATTGGAATGTTGATATTATGGTAAAAAACTAGATCAAATTACTTCCCACCCGCGCTACCCGTGGTCGGCCACGTCTTCCTTTTGGACTCTGAAACCAATCGATTCTGAGGCCAACGACGCTCAGTTTGTTTAACCCGACCGAATCTACCCAAAAAGAGGAATCTTGTATTGAATCCCTAACACCCGACACTCAAGAAAAAGCTCATAACTAAACGCTCTTGGCTGTCTATTGCTAGTTTATTGGATATATCAAATAGTTGTTGCAAAGGAAAGCAGCAATGGATGTGTGCACAAGCGATTCTAAAGTTCTTCGTGTGCGAGTAATGTGTCGGCGGATGGTCTGAAAAACGCCGTCATCACGAGCGGATACCAGTCGAAAATGGCCGTGATAATGGTATTTGTTTGTCGATTTTGTCTGTTTTGGCCTGTAACTCGATTTGCTTTTTGTACCGTCAGCACAAAGCCGAGTAAATTTTGTTAGCGCTGTTCCTGATGCTGAGAACATCGTGACGGTGTAACGAAGATTGTACCAAGATGTGTCGCGGTCTAACCAATGAGTTGGACGTCTCGTGAGTCGTCGGGGCATTCTCATTAAAAGCAAGGTAGGGTACCGGAGCCTGCTACTTAGGGTATTCGATAGACCTGTACGGCTGACTGGTGAAGTAACAATGCAAACGTTTCTAGGGTGAAGTAAGTTTTGCATTAAATAAGCAAAGGAAAAGACAAAAATTTCAAAAATTTGTAATATAATACCGTAAATATACCCATGTGAAGCCGGAAATTGTCTCTAGTTGTAGATCTTTCGAACTAGTTGCATGGCTGATGGTCACGACTAAACTCAACTTAAAAATCTTAATCGTAAGCACCCATCACAATAACCTAAGGAAAAGCTACATCATCTGAAGAAGTGTCATCTCATGGAAAGCAGTCATCTCCCTAATATTTGCAACACCAGGAACGTCGGCAGCATCACCAGCTTTAAATGAGAGCTCTCTTGACACCTTTGTGAAGAGCCCCATGTCATAGTGTTCAGGGAATATTTTATGAGTTCTGTGTGATAATTTAAAATATTTTTTTAGTATTCAAAACTTGGATGTTTCAAAATGTAACTAAATTTACGATTGGATCGTGACAGATACACGAGTTGGGCGTGGAGGATCAATTACTGGTGTCATTAAAACAAATATTGAGGTACGGTTCGTCTCGGATGTGGAGCGGTCGTGGTTAGCCGCCGAGGCAGCATCGGTTTTTTATCAATTCTAAGGTTCAAACGGGACATTTTATCAACATTTTAATGTAATTGAAAGCAAATGTAATAAATACATAATATATTATGTAATAAATAAATAATAAGTAAAGCTTTTTTATGTTGGGACAGTAGTAAACAAGCGTGCGGCGTCTGATTTTAATGGTCTCTACACCTCTTGGACATTTACGTCCAACATCGAACAAGACTAAAGTCCTGTCTGACGTCGTGCATAGTTGCGTTGCTACTCTTGAGAGCTGAGATGGTCGCCTCGCTTGCAAGTGTAGCCGGCAATCGCATCTCTCTGATTATGGCGGCGGTATTAGAGCGGTGGTATGTTTCCGGTTGAAATGTTGTTCACCCTACAAACACACAATTCAACTAGATAGGTGCCACCGCTACTCTCATAATCCGCAAGTAAGCGATGGGAGGCATGGTCTGTTATTGGTTCTGTGTTCTAATGTATGTGTTGCGGTGTGGGTTCTGTGGTTTGGGTATTAATTTTTTATTTCAATCAAAAATCAAAAATCGTTAATCAGCGATAATACATTAATTCAAAAAGAGTTCTGTAAGAAATCTACTTTTAAAGAAAATAATAAATAGATTTGATTTGAACCCAGAACCAACAGTGTTCAATGTACACGCATATCACGTGGCTATCATAAACACATTCAGATCAAACAAATTATTGCGTGTAAAGAAACACAAGTGAATGTCCTCAACAATTTATTTTGAATTAAGGAACAACGAATGGATCTTTTGTCCACAGAATACAGAATACATAATGCATTAGAAATGGTTTAGAAGAAGAATACTTGACGTCCTTACAATTAATTCTACGTAATCTCTATTCCGTTTGTAACTCCTCTTGTACCCTATCGACAATCACTGGTCTGATTTACTAACCTGTTTTTATGCATTTTACTATGTACCGGGTACTCACGATTAACGTTTTTTGACTTTTTGATTGTATTTGCGTCTGTCAACAGTTTCCCGCCACAATAATTGATGTGAGCACGAGCCACGCAACTGGTTCGAAATATCGGCAATCAAAAATCAATGGCACAGTTTTCTTGTGATTTTAATGTATCGAAAATAGAACGCAGAAAATTATAGATGCATTATTGTTTTTTTATTTTTTTATGTTCTATGTTTAAATATGCATATTCTATTTTGTGCCAGTATTCAAAATAAAAAGCAGATAATCTCATTTGCTTTCTTTTTTTCGGTGGACACATTTAGAGAGAACTATAGTTCGACCAGGGAGCTACCACCGCGGCCTTCGTAATCCGCCGTAAAGCATTACTTATGTTTCGGTTGGAGAGGTGCGGTTGCCGGCTACATTTTAAAACGAGACGACCATCTTATTCCTCAGGAGTAGCAACGTATCTACGTTCAAGCTCAGATAGGATTTCAGCCATGTTTATGGTTGTACGTGGATGTCTATGGGTTGCGACTACTTAACATCAGGTGGTTTGCATGCTCGTTTCCTACTCTTCTCAGATAAAAAAATGTTCTGCACAACAATTTCTACTTCGCCCTTTATAACACTAATATTTCTACTGCAACCCCATCCTGTGGTCGTCACATCCGGATTTTGCCGCACGTTGAAAGAAAAATAATAACAGGTATTTATTCCGCAAACCACAAATGGACTATTATGCATCACGTCGCCACTTATTGGATTTTAGAACTGGTTTTCTGTAGACTTGTAGATAACCTTGACCAATGACGTTTCCGCCGACCGCTGTCATTCACAGATATGCTATAACTAAAGGTTATTAAACTTTGGCAGATATATGTTCAGAGATAAAGTACTGTAAACTTTGACAGAGAAAAGTACTGTTTTTAAAATAAACTTAACGTTAATTCGTTTTAAATGATTTGTTATGATCGTTTTAAATAATGAAATGTTAAAATTAGGTTCCTTACTTATGTTAACAAACAATATAATACCTAGGATATTTGAAAATAAACTTAACATTATAACATTAATAGTTCGCCTTTGTGGTTCCCGCTAATTACCGTTTGCAGTGCAAAAGCTGCAAGGGGCGGAAATGCGTAATTTTTCCTGACGCGTCCACTTCCGCTCGGCTAAATAATATTGCGTCCCGTTTTATGCGGGTTCCGTCAATTTGTTTTATGACACTTTTTTATAAGAAACTAGCGACCCGGCACAGCTTCGCTACGGTAATAGAGTTTATATTTACTTATGTTATTTTTTAGATTTTAAATTAATTATCGCCGAATTTATACATTTATTACTATGTACCGCGTACTCACGATTAACGATTTTTTATTTTTGATTGCCGATATTTTGAGCCAGTTGCATGGTTCGTGGTCAAATCAAAACTGCGGTGGGGGAGAAATGTTATGTTATTTTTTGTTTCATACATGCATCCAGTTATCACTTAGTTCCAAAAACTAACAATGATAAACATCTATTTCCGAAGATGACTGAATTACTCTATTGAATTTGACTGTTTAATTTCTCGCCCAATATACAATAAAAAAATAACTTATTATGCACCAAAACCTTCCTCAGGAATCACTCCACCTGTTGTTGAAAACTGAGAAAATCTGTCCAGTAATTTTTGAGTTTATCATGAACAGACAGACAGACAGTCGCAACGGGGGACCTTGATTTATAATATTTAGAGAATTGCCTTTTTATATAACAATTGAATATAATAATTTTCAATTGTTAATATTCAATTGTTTTTAAATTAATATCATCACGTAATTTATGAATTTTACTATATAACGGGTACACACGATTAACGTTTTTTAATTGCCGATATTTCGAACCAGTTTCATGGCTCGTAGTCACGGCTAAACTCACATCTCACTCACAAAATTTCAGTTTAGTTGTGACACGAGCCATACAAATGGTTCGAAATATCTGCATTTAAAAAGCGTTAATCGTGAGTACCCGTTATATAGTAAAAATAATTTTCAACTGATTTCTCAACATTTTTATGGGAAATTGCCACATTTTCTATTTCATAATATAGGTACCTATAAATTTTACGTATGCTTGTACGTTGCCTATATACTGTTTTCACGTAGTCGTAGAAATACTAGGCAGTATTCGTTAAACCCGATAGCTTTTATTTAGTAAGTTACATATTAATTTATACTTTATATTATATAGTTTCCTATTAACAGTGATTTCGAATGAATAGCTGAAAGATTGCATAACTATTTTAATAGTTTAACAATTTAAATGTTAATCTAAGAAATTAAGAAAATCTAAATAATTCATTTAAATAGTTTGATACATACTTACTTTTTATGTCTTAATAGTAAACTATATCCAGGCTTCCAGAACTAAATTTCGCAAGAAAACCTACAGCTTACCGCTAGCATTTACATGCAAGTTCGAAAACATTATCCTCCCTCTGAAATCGGTTAAAAGGAACTCCAAACGACGTTGAATTGAAAAGCACCTCGTTCTCCCCTGAGTTTACGCGACGCACTAACGACATAAAATAACAATTATTGCGACACAGATCCTATCTGCGTAATTTGGTGAGCGTAATTTGGTACGAGCACTTTCGTACGTCGGTTTTATTGTGTTATTTACACAAATAAAAACGTTTATTTTTACATTTTCCCAAAATTAAATATGGGCTAATTTGAGCCCGCGAGGCAATTATATCGTCGCTTGTACCTGGACGTAATTTGAGCGGTGACAAAAATATAAAAATCATGCGAGTTACTTTTTATAGTTCAGTAATATGTTTGTGTAATTATGTTTTATGGTGCGTGGGAGGAAATCCTCGTTGTTTCGTATTCAATTATTGTCTGCTTAGGGTTAACATTGCTCTAGGCTTCATATATAAGATGCAATATTTAGTATGTGACGGGTATTCACGATCACCCTTTTTAATTGACAATATTTTGAAACATCTGCACGGCTCGTGGTTACGGCTAAACACTTTACGTCTGTCTAGCCATGACCGCAAGCCACACTAGTTTGAAGTATCGGCAGTCAAAATGTCAGTCGTGAGTACCCGTCACATAGCAAAATGGTTAATTCTATGACGATATACTTAGTTTAAAATCACAAGGTATATTTAAATGTAAAAAAGAAAAAAAAATAATATAAAAAGCAACTCAAGACAAGACCGAGGTGCTACCACTGCCGACCTCATAATCCGCCAAACAATACTTGTGTTTTCGTTGGACAACTGCGGTTGCCGGCTACACCTAGAAGCGAGGCGACCATCTCACTCCTCACGAGTAGCAACGCATTTATACACGACGTCAGGCAGGACTTTGATCCTGTTTGTCGTTGGACGTGCTTGTCTATGGTCTGCAGAGACCATTTGACATCAGATGACTTGCGTGCTCGTATGCTACTTTTTCAAAATAAAAAAGACGAAATCGTGTGTAACAACTAAGCAAATAAATGGTATTGTTAACCCTAACCGCATCTAATGCGATCCTCTGCCGTCTACCGCGTTACATCAATTGTGTTTCATTATAATACATTTATTATTCAAACAAGGACAATTTTTCAATGCAGTAATTCGACGCAAATTACGTACGACTGATTATAGTCACATTACATTGAGTCATTTTTAATAACCGAACAATGTAGATACTTAACTCACGGAATTATGAAAAGTACGTACTTAAATACGTAAACTGAGATTATCCTTCATGTTAATAATGGTCTAAGGTCTATTTCGACTGAACAACGAAATCTAACTAATCTTGGATTATTATTAGACCACGCAAATCCGAGTTTCAAATATATTTGAGTTTACACCACTATCTTTGAACGAACAAAATGATTGAAAATAATACATACTTAGAATATGTATTACTTATTAATATATATTTCAGTTTTTTTAGTGTCAACTTAATTTTGTTGGTTTATATGTCAGATTAGAAATGTCACGGAGTTGTTGTATCACAGATTAACAATCACTACATCAGCTGATCGTTGTCCGCCATGACAGTTTTACTTTGCCAAAAGTTGTTCAAAGAAATATTGAAAACTAATATAATGAACATTATTTGATATACACTTTATAAGATACGTTAATTTAGAATAAAAAGAAGTAACAATTAACTAAAATGCAATTTGTTTTGATTCAAATTGTTGTAGCTCATCCGATAGGCTCATAAAACAATAGGTATTTTTGTTTATCCCAGTAACAAGTAATCATTCGATTGCCTTTGTCGTTAGAACTATGTACAATATCAATAGGCAGATTATTTAACATTATAACTTAACAACTTAGTACGTTATTTCAGGAGAAAAACAAGTGTTGGTGAAAATTTAGTGATATATTTTTTTATTTTATTTCAGAAGAAAAAACATAACATAGGATATTCGTTGTTTTCCTTATTTAGATTTTTGGTCCCAATTTCCACTTTTTAGCTGTTTCCGAGCGGTCCCATATTCTCACACAATGGCCATAAATTTTATAAGATAAATTAATTGAAACCTTTTTGGTAGCAGTTTGAAAAATATTGAACATAAGTAATTTTACACTATTATTTCACCTCACTCACGCAGAGTCGATATACAGTTGCAAAGTTTCAACGCCTTTAACCCCTTTAGTGTTGTAATTTCAAAAAATTCATTTAAATGCTTATTTAGGGTATTGAAAGAACCTAACAGCAAAATTCTGGATTTTAGGTTTAGCGCTTTCGGCTGCACGATGTTCTCTTGGTCTCTCATTCACTTTATTCTTTTATATACATATATAGATTTAAAAACAAACAACTTTACGTGGTTTCAATCGCTTGGTGATAAGACTGTAGCATTAAAGCAATTTTGATTAAATCACAAGCTTAGAATATACAAAATAAATAGATGGGCAGTGTTTATAATTGTATTTCAAATAAATTTGGATTATTTAGACTTGTCGTTGTGTAGACTTGTCGTCGTTGTGAAGATGTGAATATCATGTCAATAATTAATGATGCTTATTAGTTAATTTATTGAAATGTGTGTCGATTTAGACAGACTTTATTATTGCAATTAAAAAGTAAACAAAATGTACTCAGTACACTTGATGATAATACTCGTATGTCACTGTCGCCTACAGATGTCTGGAAACTTCTGGATTAATCTGAATTTAATAAAATGTGTTGCTACTTTTGAGTAATAATATGTTCGCCTCATAATATGTACATATCTGCAAAGTCATAACATGTAACACTCATATGTATACGATAGAATAAATTGGGTACCTTTTTCAAAACGTTAAAACATTAAAAATGTCGAAAGATGTAAAAAAAATTGACAGATCATTTAAAACTTACGCGGTATCTATTCTCGCAGTTTTTTTACATTCAAATTACATAAGTAACTGCGTATGTACAGCGTACACTGCATCTCAATTTACGCCAAATGTCATTTTAATAGTTTTAATTACAGCGCGTAGTTGGGGGCTAATTGCGTAGATGATTGCATATTACAAGAACCGGTCGTAGTTACTGATTTAGGAATCATGGTACCTACAGGTGTGTATGATAGACCAATGGTAAGATCGTCTGATACAGAGGGTCTGAAGTTACAATTCCTATCACCGATTGTTGAAGTTTTTTGCTTAGAAAAATTAACTATCTCTTGACGTAAGGACAGAGAAAAACTATGCAAGGAAACCTATATGCCGAATACATGCTCTATAAAATAATTAAGGCACTGTTAAATCTATCAACCACACTTGACAACTTAAAAAATATGAAGAATATAGATGTTTATGAATTTTCACTGAATATCAGGTGGTTTGCTAGTTCGTTTACCATTTCCATTGGGTACTATGAAATGAACCAGAAATATAAAGATGATCTGATGTTAAATTATTACTGCTGATGAAAATTTGAATGTCCATATCACAGTAAAACGAACGTGAAATGATCAAGAATATTGTAAGTATTTTTACCTATGATGATTATAGTACCTATCTATTATCGGATATGTGAGACAGATTTTAGCGCAAGCACGGCAACAGGAAAAATTACCTGTCTGTGTCATATGATTTATTTTTAATTTATAAAGGGTTTCTTTTTAGAAAACATAAAAAAATCAAAACCATTTTTTTTTAGGGAAGCGGTAAAATTATATAATAAAATAACAACTGTGATTGAATTAAAATAGAATTCTGATGAAGTGATAAAACTCACTTCAAAAGCGAATGTTGTTTTACAATTTAAAACTCTACGTTCATGAAGACATGCTATTAATATTAAAATTCGTTACATGCAATAGTTTATTTTAATTTTATACATAAATTACTTAAGAAATTGATGATATCTTAACGCAGATTCTACTTTTAGCACAATAAGTCGAGCTTACATAATGACACTACAGATTCTTCTGAGTTGTTTCCAACGTCAATAAACTACAACAACTCGCAAGGTGCATCGTTTTGGAGTAGTTAAACTTCTCATAGGTAATCATCGTATTACAGACGTTAATCGTAAAGGCAAGGCTAAGATTTAAACTTTTGCCTCACAACTAAATCTGAAAGATGTAAACTGCGTCCCTTTATTCGTAGAAGTCGTTGGGTTATCTACAACTATGTTGCGAGTTACAACACCAACATCGAAAGATTTTATAGCCCCAGGTGTAATTAGACTAAAGATGCCGGCGTTCACAAATAAATAGAAATTACGTCGACGCAACATATAATAAAGATTTCATAGCACCTAATTGGATACCTAAAAAGGGCTTCGCTCAATGGAAGACCTTAACGGAACACGATAGTTAAGCTCGAGTTGGATCGGCCGCGAATAAATACTTTTTGTAATAAACTGTTAAGCTATAGTCTGTTCAATGGTGTAGAAGTGTACTAAAATTCAATGGGTGATTGTAATAAGCTTTTTAATGACGATTTCGTTATCCTTAAATCAAATGATATTTCCTAATACTTTAACGTGTAAAGATATAATGTGGACCATTAACGTCCTTTATAAACGACATTATATTCACGTTGGAGATTGGAAAAATATTTTATTTTTCGTAATTTTGATATATTGATAAAATATTGTTTACATAAATGAATGAATTTGCCTGTATTCCCAGTTTGATTACAATAATGGAGCATTATAGAGAGTAATTTAGTGGCGCAAGCATTAATAGACTCACGCTTTGTGTCGATCGCAAGCGATTAAAAAAGTTAGGTAATGTCGATTACGGTTCTTTACGGAAAAGTTGAATGGTTGACCATAAGTGAGAAATTCAAATAATACTTACATATATTAAATAATAGATTACGGTTGTCATCTATAGATGGTAGACATTCATTCTTTTTGGAGATTTTTTTGGCCTTTTGAAAATTTTCCACAGGGGCTATTAACACATTAGAAGAGCATAGAAATCTTTGCTACAAGCCTACCTCTTTCCCCATTGCCAAGCTATAAAGGCATCCAATCATGTAACACCTACAATTTTACAATATCATTATGAATTATTCAGTTATAAAGATTGAATCTCGTGGAAAATACCTATTAATCTGGCTAACACTTAAATAAAGAAACTTAAAATTTACACAGAACAATGATCATGAATATAAAGAAAAAAATACAATAATTGTTTAAGTCCCAAATTAACATAATTTATTCCAAAACGAAAGCTAACAAATCGAAAATAATTAATCATTACAAGAGACGTTCAAATAGAGGATGAGTTCAAATCACCCATTAGCCCGCAGAACACTTAATTGCAACGCCAGTGGGCCGCAGTTAGGCTTTTGACGCGGCAGACAAACGCATATATCGTGACTCCGGCCAGTAAAGTCAGTTTGTTGATAAAGTCAATTAGCGGTATCGAAGTAGGGACCCGTATCAAATGATTCGGGCCCACCCTCGCGCCTGTCGCCGTATCACCGCGCCGCCATTGGTCCGGCGTCCCACAGGGGAGTGGTCTCGGACCGCTACTTTTTTATCATATTTTTTCCGACCATGCGTAGGCGATCGCAGACACTTCGCTTTATTCTCAACCAGTCGATTGAAGGCGTCGGTGTGTCATAGTTTATTACTTTGTTGTGTTCGAGACGTCACGGGCTATCATGTAAATTGTGGCGTTTATTGACGGCAATTCGTTCGTGTTCGCTATCTTTACTTCGTGCCTACTAAGGACTTTATCGTTCGTTTCTCGGAGTTCGTTAGTGCTAATTGAGTGAGGTAAGTGCTTGTCAATTACAGAATGATTATTTGCACGTAATAAAAAATATTTATGTTTCTATTATCTATTTTGATATTTTATTTACGTTTTAGTGATATAACTAACAGTTATGTCATTCTAATAAAACTTTCAGTAAGTTAAATAAATGTGTTTTTTAAATTTACACGGCTATGTAACATAACTTGTAAGCCAGGGTTGCAATGTAACATAAAATAATGTTGCAATGTTATTATTCAATAAACTAAACTAATTATTCATTTACCGCAGCATTTTTTCTAATGACATAATTTATCGACGTGGAAATCTATTTGGACCTAAATGTATGTTGAGAAAAGTATAAATATGTTAACATGTTTATTCATCTTGTTATAATTCCGTTTCACGCCTTCCCGCTATTCTACTAATTATACATAACAATTACTATTAGAATTATGTCATCATTTTGATAGCGGAAGAACTGTGACCCATTAATCTTGCCTACAACAAGCTCACTGGACGGCGCCCATCATATTTTCTGGAGTCAAAAAGGCATAATATTTGATATTTTAAAGTCATTTGCATAATTAGGTGAATTTTATTGCTTTATTGAATTAGGGCCGATGTCAGGCCCAAAATTGAAACCAGCGGGGGTTCCTGTGTTGTTAATTTTGTTTATAGCTTGTATTATGGTCACTTTTGAATGTTATTTCCATATTTCAAACTCTATAAAAGTTTTTAGATATTGTGTAGACCGACAACAATGGCACATTTGTGCTGTTGATCTTATTTTTATATGACTTTTATAACACATCTCGTCTGTTCAAGACGCTATTAATTCTTCTCTTTGTGAATCTTAAAAGTTATTGGTAAGTATAGTATTGTGTTTCGATAGACGTTAGATATTAGTTTTGAATAATTAACGACATATAATGTTTCTTTTTATTAACAACCGTGATCACAGACAATTGTCCCGACATCGTTCAAGTATAAACCCCGACGGCATTTTATGATAAACATATTAGTTTATCGTTTATTGTCACGTTTCATTTACTTTAACATCCCTCCCTTGATTTTGAAGTTTAAATGAAGTTTCAAAGTATAAACATTAAGGCAAAAAAGGCAAATCAATATTAAAAACAAATTAAGAATCAAACGAAAAATATGCTTATACTGCAGATTTCATTGTTGTATCTATAACTTTCTATTATATTATTCTAATGTTCTGTCGATAGAAATAAATGATTAATGCAACCGACCAGCATTTTAAAATGAATTACATTTTACAAACTAATTATAAACTGCTTCACGGTAAATCATAAAAATCCATTTCTTATTTTTGTCTGTCCCTCTATTCGTAAATGTCAATCTTAGATTTTTTACGACACTTAGACTTTTATATTTCTTCATATTCGTTCATAAAATATTTTTAATTGCTTTATAAATTTGAAATAGTTTCCATACACAAGCTTACAAGTACATATCAAAATTTGTAATAAATGCAAGACAACAATTTATAACTAGAATATATGAATTTTAGTGCAAGTAAACTATTATACAATCGGAAAATAAAATAAAGGTTAATAAAACATACACACTCCATTAAAGCAAATAAAAAAATTAATTGACCTCTGTACACAATTTCATCACTCTCTGTTGCTTTTATAATTCAGAAATGATAATTATCCGCTTAGATATCTCTATTGCCCTTTGATATGGTCTCACGTATCGCCTTACTGTTCACTAAATTGAGTTCTCACATCACAATAGGCTCTGGAATGAGTGATTCTAACCAATTTTTTACTAAAGGGTTGGCCGATCTCAATTCGATTAACATTACCAGCTTCACGGACCTCCCGTCCTGTCCCTAGATCGACGAAATTGCTTCCATAGCGAATCAAATTTCGAAGGTCAGAGATCCATCTATAATGGCCGAGATAAACCCCTCGCGATGACTTGCTGATGCCTCCGGAACGCGAGCAGCATTGTTGATTGTATTAGACTTAATTAGATCTTAATTAACATTCTGATTTCTCATTACACGCTAGTCTGAGCTACCAGCGGCGTATGTAATAGGAAAGTCGACTTATATTATGCGATTTATATCTCCATGTTGTTTTTAATTGTGATCTGATATTTTTTGTTTCATTATACAGTGATGAAATTAGGCTAGATTTTGTGAAGATTGATACTAGCCGGCGATTAGATGTAATGACCTATAATACTGATACATTTTTTATGGGCCAGTCAGTGATTATTTTCTGAAATGGCTTATGGAAATTGAGAAACAAATTTTAATTTTGTATCATCGTTCTCATACCATACGAAGGGCCACGACATCTCATTTAATACCTTTAAGGTTTTTTGTGCTATTTCCTAGTAGATTAGAATGTCGTTAGCATATTTTTCAGAATGCGATTCTATTAATTATTTAGATAATGGAAATGATATTCACTTAAGACGCACGATTATCCTTTCTTTAAGATAGATTACTTCTTCATTCAATTAAAGTTTCAATATCCTAATCGCAGTATTGATTCGTATATCGTGTAATACAATTCTGAGTAAAACATCTCAAGCATTATCGTCATTGTTTATATCTTAATCACTAATAAGACTTCTAGGAAAACGTGATGATGTGTAATAGATACAATTGTTTAAAATTGAAATGTCTGTCAAATAATTACATTTTAATAATTAATAATAACTGTTGTGAACACTTGACATCAAGTAGCCTGCACGCTGGTTTACCACTTGGAGGTACGAAAAATATATTTATTATATTTATAATAAGTATAATCAGGAATTACAATAAAAGTTAAATTATTTTTAAACTACGTCAAATACAATATAAATACAAATTAATTGAATACAATCAAAAGTAGACATAGGGCATATAATAAAAAATACATCTCTACAATTTAAAATAAATATCTTAACAGTAGTATAATTGTATTTTATAATTTACTTTCCGAATAATAATTATTACTTCCTTTAAAATATATGTGTTAATAAAATTACAATTATACTTATTTACAAATATACAATGTAACTAAAATTATATTAATTTAATTTAGTAATAAAAGTAAACCAAATGAAATAAAAATATGTATACAACAAACTATATATGTTAATTACTTTTTTATTCATTATTGTTATTATATTTTATTTTTCTGATTATCTAATTGTATCTTATTGTTGCAAATATTAAAAAAGTAATACAAATATTTATTAATTAATTAAGTTGTCACTTATTTTTCATGAAATTAAACTCTTGGCGGATAATTAATTAAATAATAATTAAAAACTAAATTATTTAAAACTAACGTAAAATAAATACATACATATAAAATAAAAATTGAAAATTCTATCCAGAACACCTATTTTTTATTTATATTTTGGTTAATAATCTACATATATTAATAAATAATATGTTCGCTATAATTTGTATTATTGAATATTGGTAGTATTACCAATACAACATTCTAAATTCTTTACACGGATGCGTGAGATCGTAATAAATTTGAGAGTATGTGAGTTATTCCATTATAAATACAGTTAAGGAATGGAACGGTTGCCGTCAACTGTCCACTGACTTCACGTCTAAACTATGCACCCTACAATGTAAATGTAATCAAAGAATGCGTTCCATCGCTGATAGATTTTGGACCTTCTGTCTTCCAGAGAAGGTCAAGGTTATGTAAGGCATCCGTCAAGGGACAATGAGTCAACTCTTATCTCTCGCTCAGCGATATAATCCAAAGCACCATTAACACTTAAACCCGCACCTAATGGACAAAAACTCCTAATCCTCACTTCTTGGACACGATGATAAACGTGCAAAAGGATACGGCCAAGTTTACGGAAGGTGTTTAAAGAAATGTTTGATAAAACCTGTTTTATGAGTAATACGATGCCAATCCAAAACACTGTAACTTTTCAAAACGTAATTTGAGATCTCAAGTTACAAAACTTACAAAAAACTGTAAGTTTTCAAAAAAGGTGCAGTGTTTCGGATTGGCACGATAGAGCAATAGTAAGTACATGTTCAGTTTAACGTGTAATTTTATAGCTTTTTATGTATACCTATAATAAATATGATGTACATATATATACATACCTATAAAACCTTTACATTTAGAAGTATATCAAAATATTATAAAATAAAGATATTTATTGTAAGAAATAATATAATCTGTTATTTTAATTATCTGTCATCACTCTCGTGTAGTCTATGGTAAAAAATATATTATTATATAATCTCAAAGAGACGTGAAATGCTGCTCCTGAGACCTAGGATGGTCACTCGTCTGTAAGTATACCCACACCTCTTTAACTGGAACATAAGACTAGTCCACAGATTAAGAGTTGTGGTACCTTGGTCGTACTATATCCAATTTAACGGAGACTATGGGAATACCTTAGTAGGTATGTACGAGTATGTATGATTTAGTCATTATTACAGCAATATTTCGTCAGTTATGTAATAGTGGAAGATAATTACTATTTTTATATAATGTTAATAATATTTTAATAATCTTAATTAATATAATTAAAAAAATGACTTAAGTACCAATTAAATAATAATTTATATTACATTAAAAAATGATTTCAAAATTTGCATCTGTTATGAACTGTCACAATATAATTAGTTTTTTTTTTATTATTTAATGATAATATAATGTAATGATTGAATTACTTAATAGGGATTTTGAATTACGCAAATTAAAGGTACACAAACAAAATTAACGACATTTACTTTTATTTACATGAAATAAATATTAAAATAAGGATTCCCTTTTTACTTATATATTTTGCAAGCATCCCGCGATGATACAAAAAATGGTGACATTTTTTATGTAAGACGTTAAGATGTTAAGTAGTCGCAGCCCATAGACATCCACGTACAACCACAAACACGACTGAAATCCTATCTGAGCTCGAACGTAGACACGTTGCTGCTCCCGAGAACTAAGATGGTCGCCTCACTTCAAAGTGTTGTCGGCAAGCACACCTCGCCAACCGAAACACAAGTGATATTTTACGGTGGATTATAAGAGCGGCGGTGGGACCACCCCCGTCGAACTATAGTTCTACCACCTATCTCACTCTCTTCTCAATACGTAATTATTAGTTAGATATAGAATTCGGTACGTGGCAAAACTGTAGTTAGATCAGGGAGATACCATCGATGCGCTCATAATCCGTCGCGAAAACTCTTTTATTTCGGCTGGTGAGGTACAGTTGCCGGCTTCAATATCAAGAGAGGAGACCTTAAGGAGTTGCAATGTTTCTACGCAAAACTTAAAGTAGTCCTGTTTGAGATTGTATGTGGATACCCATGAGTTGCAGAGACTTCTTAACGTCAGGTGGTCTGCACGTTCATTCGCTATTCTATCTCACATAAATAAATATTAAATTTATAGCATTTATATAGCCTTTATTTATCAACGACAAGATTGCGATGTAGTTTTTATTTCTATTTTTTGATTAAAATAGCCGTGACACAGGCTATAAAAACATATTATTTTTAACATAACACCTTGCAATGAACAATTGTTAGAATTCCTATTTTTAAAAACTTTAAAAAAAAGTTACTTTTGAACAAAAGACAGTGCAAGAAAGTGAATGTAATTATTCAAATGTCAGGTAAAACGGACGAAATATATTAGTGGCGTGTGCCATAGAATAAAAACTTGTAAAATAATCCACATTACTATAAATTTTATTAGAAATTGTAGATACTTAAACGTATGAATAATGATGTAGTAAATTAATAATGGCACTTGTAATTTGAAATGCTTAATAATAAATAGTTTTTCGTTACTTATTACTCTAAAATTAGTTTATAAATTTCACAGTATATTTTATAATTTTCTTATATTAATAAAAACTATTTGTTCCAAGTAATATAAGATATAACGATACGATTTATTATTATTTATTATTATGAAGTAATTAAAATATTTACAAACATCTATCTAAAAGAACGTCAATTCAATTTAATAATAAATAAAGGTAAAGGTAAGGATAAATAAAAAGAAATAAAATATTAACACAAGCCAAGAAAATATGTAAATGAAATATAAACAACAAACAAATTCATATATTTTTTTAAGTATCAGTAAGTTGCGTAATAATACAATATAGGATTTAGATACATGTATTACAGAAACATTTACACGCACGTCTTCGTAATATTTAAAATTTTACACATTTTACACAGTTCTATTAGTGAAATTCCATTTTTTTAATTGTACATCTCATAGTGTAATATGACATCAAGTTGCCTGTACTATATAACCTGTAACTTCAAAAGAAGCTACCATTTACAATACATACAATACATACAATACACACAATACATACAATATACAAAATAATTACAATACAATACAACAAAATTATGCCATCACCATACTTTACAGCAAATAAATTCCAGTATTATTTACAAACGAAAACGACAGTGCATTATTTCTCAAGTGTCAGGTAGACGTGCCTAACACACTCGTGCTTAATAGGCCTAATGGCCCACTAAAACGAACGTAATCCTTACAGGCGCCGTGTTATCGTCAATCCTATTATTGTGCTCATTCGAACCCTTATCACCTGAGAGGATTATTTGGAAGCTGTTGCATGTTATCTATAATTTTTAATTAAATAAGATCTTAGTCTGATCTTA
>DWON01001678.1:0-23462 GCA_018251015.1 Phocides pigmalion okeechobee
CTATTTGAGATTGGACGCGGTTGTCCATGGGCTGCAGTGACCACTTAACATCAGGTGGCATGCATGCCCGTTTCTTATTCTTACATTAAAAAAAAAAACAATTTATATTCAATATAATTGATGGCCGGCATATTCAATTGGTACCCTTTAAAAACAAAAACAATTCAATTCAGTATTAATCTATATCAGATTGAATGTAAAAATGGAAGTTAACACATGTTACGAATACTTAGTGTGTTCATGCTTGGAAAATTTAAATCTGATATCCTATATATATTGGTTATTGTGAACTTATGACATTGGAAAATAAATCATATCTCCAAATAAATATTCCTATTAATATTTTTCTTAAAATAATATTGATATATGGATCTCAATATTTTAGATACTACTATAACGTAAAAAACATCTTCCTAAATAAATGCCAGTTATTAACAGTTTATCTTCAAATAATGTAAAGAAATATTGTATAATTTATTTTATCAATAAAACTTCAACATTATACAACTCTTTACTTCAAAAAGTGAGTTTATACATTTCTTAAGATTAAACCTTACTTGCAATGTAATTTTCAGATGTGAACATTGCTTGAAACAATTTTCAAAGCTCCCTGCCCTCAAAGAGCATATAAACACTGTACATAAATTTAAATGCCCTTCGTGCAGCAAAGAGTAAGTCATTATTATTCTTATGATTTCCACCTAATCCTAAGTATTTCTAATATCAATACTCTAATTAATGTATGTAATTGAAGTAGATAGGCAGGTGCTGTCCATTTGAAGTTGAGTGAGAACTATGGATGTAAGAGATATTGATCTCGATTAAGGCTTGAACTAGAAGTCTGTATTCACAAGGATAAAAGTTTTTACAATAAAATACTTTTGCATTTATAGAAAAATCCTTATTGGTGAAACCTTGGAATATTTACATTTTCTATTTGTTTTTTATATATTTACATATTAAAGTAATTTGCAATTAGCTAGGATAAGGGATTAGAAGGGTTTGACGCAGTATATGTGCTTCTGAGAATGAATACTTTGCAATATAAGCCTTTCATGAAATAAGCACATGCAACATGTGTACATCTTTAGTGTATACAGATAGTATGTACTGGTATAATATACAGAGTACAATAACAATTACATATAACGGCAGTCTACTTAAATAAAATATTGATTATTTTTCAATTTGCTACCGGATTAGTATTATTTACTTTATTAGTACAATTTTTGTGCAAAAACAGCAGATTTTTATATAAGGACCATTATGTATATCTTAGTACTAAAAATGATCATGTTTTGCGAGGAGCTTATTATGAGTCAAAATCGACTAGAATTTTGCCTTTTTCTACATAAAACTTCACATTGAAAAAGGCACAATACTAAATTTAAGAACAAAACTAGTTAAATTTCATAGATGTTCTGGTCTTTTGTACCTTCACCTCTCACAATGAAGCTGATACGAAGTACGCGTATTAAAATTAACTTTGAATATTTCCACATTTGATATTATTTAATAACCGTTTGTAGATTCCCCACTAAGAAAGAATTGCTGTTGCATCGAATCATTCACAATGACTTTGATCAGCCCCCGTATAAATGCACAATTTGCAAAATTAACATAGACACTGTTGATGAGTGCAAGAAGCATGTTGAGTTGCACTTACAATTCTTGTACTCATGTCCAATTTGCAACGAGAACATATCTGATAAAACGAACGCCGGTGATCACATGAAGCAGCATTTTGGCGACACACTCAGCGATGACGAAGTTGTTAAGAAGGAAATTACGAAAACATCAGAAGACACGTTCATTGAACAACTCGGTGGGATATTCTGCGAGTTGTGCTCCACAGTGCTCAAGAACAGAGTGGAGTTTGATGCTCACTTCTCTTGCGAACATGGAGAGGAGGATATTGTGTATATGTGTGTCGTGTGCGGGAATACGTTTGAAAAATACTCTGTATTCTACAATCATTGCTACGGCCATTCTGTGAAGGATAGATATAGGTAAGTGTATTGCTTTAAGATTACTAATAAAATATTTAGTAAACATCTTGTTTTGTATATTTAATATTTTTCGTCATTTAATTTCTTTTATAATATTAACGATCAGCATTGTACTAAGTTCCACAAAAGATTTCAATTTTGATTAGTTATTTGCCGAAAATTTTGTTGCATTTTATTTTTACTTTCATTCTCCAAATAAATATACACTTATACGATTTTAAACTAATATCATCGCGGAATTTGTGCATTTTATTTACTCATGATTAACGCTCTTTAATTGCCGATATTTCGAACCAGTTGCATGGTTCGTGCTTACGACGAAACTGTAAAATTTTTCTTTTTTTCAGCTGCGCGATCTGCCAGAAATCATTTCCGCGTGCTTCACTTCTGGCAACGCATACCGTAGCATGCCAACAGGCTGGCGCGACCAATGGCAAGCCGTTTGCGTGCACCGTGTGCGATCACCGCTTCGGCGGCGCGGGCCGCTGGCGCGAGCACATGCGCGACGTGCACGGCCTCACCCGCATTCCGTGCCTGCACCGCGGCTGCGAACTAACGTGAGTTGTGCCCATATGTGGCGTTCCTGCGTCTCAGTTACCGTACGTACCCGGGCTGTAACCTGACGTGAGTTGTTTTTTTAAATTTGTCAAGATGTGTCTGTGATCCTACTGCTAATTAACGTAAGTTATATTGATAAATGCCGTATCCTCGCTTCACGTTAGCACGTGTTATAATACAACGTATTCCTTAGCTGTCTTGCGGCGTCTTTATTTTCAACTTGACTGTCAAATTCCTTTTTAGTCACGGCTCTCGCTAGCGGAGTCTCATGTGGGAATCATTTGTACTAATCCTATAAACTTATTGCATTTTTTACAGTTTCGACACTCCAAAGCAGCTGATCCTTCACCAGCAATCCCACGACGTTACAATCCGGCACTACTGCTATCAATGCAGGCTTGTCTTCACGACTATAGCCGCTTGCGAGCGTCACATGAACGTGCACAGGAAGAAGATATACTTCTGTCCCGTCTGCAAACGAAATTACTGGGACAAGTACCTCATAATGAAACACGTGTCGCAACATTTCGAAACCGTTTTGCATGTTTGCAAGCTGTGTGGGAAACTTTACAACGCCAAGAGACGTCTCGCCGAGCACATGAAGATCCATTTGAACGTAAAAAGTCATTCCTGCAAGTATTGCGATAAAACCTTCGTGAAACTGTCGCACTTGGAACATCATTTGAATACGCACACCGGCTCGAAACCCTACAAATGTCCCGTTTGCGTGAAGACCTTCGCTAACTATCCCAATTGGCGCAAACATGTGCGTAGAATGCATCACGAAGAGAGTATTAACTTCCAAAAGCCGTTAGTAGATCGCAAAGAGAGTATCGATGAGGAGGGGCCTACAGTGGAAATGGTTGCCGATGAAAAAACAGAGAAATCTTCCAATATAACAGATGATTCATTTGTGAATACTGATGGACAAATACCGATAGACGATCAAAATTCTGACATTGGTACAATTATAAACATAGTAAATCATTCGGATAACGCCGATTGTCTGAGTGATATTGATCACGCTAAGGCTAGCATCGACTTCGCGAATGTCAAGTTGGAAACTTATATCTTCAGTGTAACAAACGATGATAAAATCGGAGCTGAAAACGGTTTATCGATTCCGGATGGAAAGGATTTATTTAATGAAAATAATGCGGATAATGCTCCAATTGGAAAAGATTTGTTTGATGGAAATAGTGAGGAAAAGGCTCAGATTGAGAACCATTTGTTTAATGGAAATAGCAGGGAAAACAATACTATTGGAAATCATTTGTTTAATGGAAATGGAACTAATGGGGAAAATAATTCGATTGCAAGTCATTTGTTCAATGCAAATGCAAATAGTGGTGAAAACAATCCAATTGGAAATCATTTGTTTAATGGAAATGGAACTAATGGGGAAAATATTTCGATTGCAAGTCATTTATTCAGTGCAAATGCAAATAGTGGAGAAAATAATCCGATTGGAAGTCATTTGTTCAACGGAAATGCAAATAGTGGAGAAAACAATCCGATTGGAAGTCATTTGTTCAACGGAAATAGTAAGGAAAACAATCCAATTGGAACTCATTTGTTCAATGGAATAAGTGAGAAAAACAATCCAATTGTGAGCCATATGTTCAACGGAAATAATGAGGAAAACAATCCAATTGGAAGTCATTTGTTCAATGGAAATAGAAATAATGGGGGAAATATTCAGATTGGTAGAAATTTATTCAATGAAAATAATGGAGAAAATGTTCCGATTTGTAGTTACATGTGTGCTGGCAATAGCGCGAAAAGCACTCCAATAAGTGAAGAATTGTTCAATGGAAATAATGGGGACGGAGCTACGATTGGCACAGATTTGTTCAGTGAAAATAATAAAGAAAATGTTTCGGTCAGAAAAGACTTGTATCACAGAAATAGCGAGGAAAACGTTCACCCTGTCGACATTCTTGAATACATTGCCGAAATGCCAGAGAATAATTCCTTGTTCGTGCCAGGTTAGTAGTGAGAGCAAATAGTATGTGATGTACGTAGAGTACAGTGTACCAATTATTATTACGTTAAAATTTTGCAATAATAATCACGCTCAATTCATTGACATAATGAAATTTGTTTAAAGTGTAGGAAAGGAGCTTGCAGTCGTAATGAACTGATTTGATGTTAATTAGTCGCTACAGTCCATGGACATCTACAAAATGAACAATGAAGTAAAATTGTAAAGGTAAAATTGGAAAAAATTAGGTCTCGTGACTGTCAATATTTAAGACAGATTAATTTAGATTAGTGTCGATAATTGTTCTTCCGATTAACGTTAGCTAACAGGGCGTACAAAGCCGATGTACTTATTGCATATTGAATCCTTGATAATTACTATGTAAACGTAAATACCTTACATGAAATAAAATATTTGAATTAGTAGATACATATAAATTTTAATTAATCCAAATTTCAAGCTGTTAGCGTAATATATTTAAAGAGATGAAAAAATTTTTATGATGTGTTTCAGTGATCGGCCAAGAGCCGCTAGGCCCGAGCGCGGCGCAGCCGGCCGAGGTGGGCACGTACCCGCGCGAGTACGGGCCGGAGTTCAACACGGGCTTCGACGCCTGCGCCAGCGGGTTCATCGACCTGGACGACCACATGCTGCCGCACATCGACCCGCTGCTCACCATCAAGGACGACATGTGCAACAAAATGTACGTACAAACGCCAAACAGTCAAGGCTACGCAGATTACAACGTTACCGTCGAAACGACCGACTACGAAAACGCCCCTAAGTGGGAGCCGCCGATCATAACTAAACTGTACGACGAATACGCCTACGGCTACGGGGAGATGACCGACGCCAACAGGCTATCTATAATGAACACTGATATATTTTGAAGTTTTTACATAGTTAATAGTCATATTTTGTATCTACATATTGTTATGGGCCGAATGGAGTCGGCGTGCGCCCGCCGGCCGCCCGCGGCCATCGTTTGGCAAATGTTTATCTTGTTACGTAGATGTCTGTTGAGAGTATCGGGCGTCCGTTGAGACCATTCGACCAATCCGCACAGCTACCTCAAGCAGAAACGATAATGTACCTCAATTTATCCATAGGGTCTATTTTAATGTTGATATAATATACATTTATAACGTATATCCCACCAAACATTAGACAAATAATGTTATAATCATATATTTCATAATAATACTACCTCATTTAGATAAGGTTTATATTTGCTTATACTTAATGTAAAATACGGTACGTCTTGCGTGTCGTCTCATACAAATAGTTATGTATAATATGTGTATGAACGCAGACCATACAGCCTAATAGACTCCTAATGCGTGTTTTTTCAATTAAGATCAGATATAAATATTGTTAATATTCCCGTGTGTACATTATTAAAGTACAAAGAAATGTAAACTCGGTAAAAATCATAATATTTTAGTAGGTCGATACAGTGAGCCAATCCAGTGCTGGAATAAAACGACTTGTAATCAATACTTCAAACATTTAAATTTTTAGACTATATAAATAGTGATATTGCAAAGAATAACAGAGTGACATAGTTATTAGCTATTATCCGATAATCATTTTAATATATTCCATTATTACAAAATTACAACAACAGACCAACAGAACAGAATTTGTTATGATGAAATGTGACGAGGATATAAAAATAATATTAAATAAAATAAAAAAAAACAAACAGAACAAAATTAATAGAATTCTTTACGATCAATATAACAGATGGGGGTACAAAACAGTTACAAACCATAACTGGATTGGCACTGATAAACGACTGGATAAACGAATTACACTTAACATATTTATTGCCAATCACGCGATGTGAGATCCATCAAATGGCCACGGGTTAATCTATAAACGTCGCTATCAATTTTGTATATATCTACATAAATCCAAAATATATATAAATATTAGCACATTTACTTCAGGCCCGCCACAATGGGCGTGTACCGCACACGGATGGCATTTCTATAGGAGGTTAATCGAGCAGTACAGTACAAAAGTTATTGTCTTAGTACTGTTCTTTGTCTGGGGGGGGGAGAACCCTTAAAGATACATAGTAACGCGAGAGTGATACTGCGTCGTATAGTATTTCCACTTACTAAAACACCTCTCGGTAGCATTTTCTGTGCTTGAAGAAAACTCCGGGATCTCGAAACGAATACGACTGGTGTTCTCCATTACGACGACCCAATCAGGCACGTCTCGGAAAGCTTTTGAACCCTCCGGTATAACTGTGTTACGTTGACGTGACGGCCATTTGAAGTAGACGTGACGTTGACGTGAAGTAGACGTGACATTGATATGACGTTTTCGGTATCGCTACGTAGGAACGACTCGAGCTACCTCTCTTCTCCTAATCCTGGAAGAAAGGACAAAAAGCCGACAGAAAAACATTCAAATTTTAATAAGACAATGGACGTGTTAAATATGTGTATGTAATAATATCATGAGTCTATTAGAGCTTGTTGGTCTGTGTGTTTGAATTCCTTGCATGAAAGTCGGGAGTGAACGCTTTGTCTTATTACTTTTAGTTAATGACCAAGGCTGTTTATTTGGGAGTTAGTTCTGTTGACGCCGCAGAATAGCACCCTGCAATGCAATCCCAACTCCCGAGGACACTAATGATGATGTTGCCAATTTGACGTCCTATAAGTCTGATAAGCGATTGTTACATTATTATACACCCTTATATTTAGATATTTATACTGTTTGTAATAATATTTAATACTAACATTTTATACTGCAGATTCGAATATTTAATTAGAGTACAGAGTTTATCGATATTTACCTATTTATACACTTAGCACATTTCCGCTGATAGAACAAATTGGCAATGTCGATCGTGTTCAATGTGGGAGCCAGCGAAAATCATACTAAAACAGTTTTCGATTTCCAAAGGTATTAGAAGTAAGCGTTTGATGAACAAAAGCTTTTGTAAATATTTGGGAACATTTTGCGGCACTTTTAATTTGAGTTTCATTTATGCTTGATTTGTGAACCACCGCCGTTAGCGGGACGAATAAGGTGTATTTTTATTGAGATTTTAGTTTAGTTTAATGATGTGATCTGGTCTCCGCGTCGGGTCGTTTATAGAGCATTACCGAAAAGACATTAATTGGTCTCTTGTGACTGAAGGGCGCCAGTGAACGTTTATCTGTTCGACGATTGTATGGCATTTTGAAACAAAAATAGAAAAATTTATAAAAAAATTATAACAAATTAATTCCTAGTCGTATGATAAAAGACCTAATTGTAGGCGGTTTGAGCGGTTGGTTTTATTTATATGTATATTTTAGCACGTTTGAAGTCAAAATAAAAATAGCATTTAAATTTAAACAGTTGATTAAAAATAATTTATTAACGTTACTACGGTACAACATAATAATTGCAATCATATAAAATGAAACAAAAATAATTATAAATAGTACGCGTACTGACGCTGATGGAGATATACTTATCGATTTTATATATAATTTATGAGCGGAAAGTTAGTTTTTGTTCATTATTATCATTTGGAATGATGCATATGTCTCGAGAGCCAGAGATGGCGCAGCGGCCGAGGCCCGTCAGCCGGCGGTGGTACTTCATGCATTTCAATTTCGATTCCTTTTTTATTATTATTTTATTCAAAATCGCGACGCAAAGCGTCGTGATTTTAGTGTAAGTGAATCGATAGTGCTGTGATATTTTTATGTATATTTAGTAGTTTTAAGTATAGGGAGTGTAACGAGCGAGTACAAACAAAAGCGTTATTTATGGTGAACAAATATGTACCGGAATAATATCAGGATCCGCGTCCCGATTCTGTGCGAGCGCGCGGCCGCGTGGCTGCGTGGCTGCGTGGCTGCGTGGCCGCGTGGCCAGCGCCGCAGCGGAGCTCGTCTCGCCCGCGTTCCAGAATGGGCGCCACCACATACCTACACGCATATGGATTGAACATGTTGTTATTCTCCCGCATTTGTCGCTGTCGTGATGCCTTTAGCGAGGCATGCGTTCGTTGTAATATAGACTATGTGTACGTCTGGTGTTGCTATAGTAATTGGTGTTTAAAAAAAATGTAAAATATTACCCATATCCATTAGGACTACGTCCATATGCGTACGAGAAATTCGTGTCGTAGAGCACGTTTAAAGTAACAGGATACACTGTGTCGCATGCGGGTAGCTGCACTGCGTTACAATGAGAGTTACAAATATTAGAGATTAATGAAAAGTAAAAAAAATGGTAAAAAATTAACTCCGAAATATATTTTCGAGAGAGAAACTATTTACAAGTTTGCGGCGAAGGGGGTCTTAGTGATAAAAGTATCCAAAGACTGTAACGTATTTATAAGATCGATGAACTTGAATCGACTGGAGAAAAGTCAGGGATTAAAACGGGGAAAAAGTCAGATGTATAAAAAAAAATCGAAATAGATACGATAAAGCAAATGAAACATGGGCTTCGACGGTAGTCGAGAAACGCGCCTCAAACAACAACAACACAGAAGGAATTCGTAGGCATTTGTGCTTAAATTTCAAGTCCGAATGAAGATTGGAAGACGGCACGGGTCGGTAACGACGCCCTGCTCTGAAGTTACAAAATTTTAGCGGTCTCTACTCGAACAGTGGGAACGGGAGTGAGGAGGGCAGGTCCTGTGTAGCGAAGGTATTTTCCGATTATCGGATTTGGTCGTGAGAGCCATGTCGTGAGCGACATTCGAGCTAAGTGTCATTGCGTTGTTGTACAAAATATATCTCACTGTTCGAGTCGATGGTGCGCGGCTTAAATTGTATTATTAATTGTTCCATATTAATATAACTGCGCTGTAGGATCTCGTGGGTTGATTAGCTTCGAGAAATGTTTTGAAATGTATGTTTATGATTAGGTGTGTCAAATAATATAATGCATAATATGTGAAACGAATCAGATGTAGTAGGATGAGAACTACAGCGCAGTCACTGCCTAAAATAGATTTGCACTGGAACACACTGCGGTCTGTTGGCGCGATGTTTTAGTGAGGATATCGATAGTTAATTGACAATCTACGTAGAGCGTGCTGACGTAACAAAACGAGCGGTTATGCTTAGAGTTTCAATGTGTTAATGATTGGTCGGTTCGGACGAAGCATCCGATCTGTTGGGATTTTGTGAAAAATGAACAATTGAATGAGATTTCGCCGACCGCGGTATCGCAGTGTGATTTGATTCAATACGGCAGTACATAGTATATACTTGGTGGCGTTTACATAGGATAACATACCTCATCGTTCAATATAAATAGTACTTATTCAAAACGTCTATATTCATAATAAAATTGTACCATTTCGATGTACGTTTCGTTGCAAAGGTGGCAATTACGACGAGATTTTTTGAACGTTTTATGTCTTGTTACGGTTAAACGCGCGTTCGGCTTCTTACTGCGTTAACCGTAAATCTTTATCTGTTTTAAAACTTACATAACCTATATGTAGCTGGGTTTATATTAATATTAGTATCCATCCAGCTATATTGTTTATTTTATTTGTACCCAATCTTGATTTTTGCGGTTACGTCCGCACTGCGGTGCAGCAGACACAGTTGTTCTTTAAAAACAACAATTAATTAACGAAATTTATTCTTGTGGCAATTAAATAGTAAAGTCAGTTGATGTTACTAAATTAATTTAAAATATTCTATGCTAGCCGTTGAGTCACTGTGAAATGATAATTTTAAACTGCCGCGTGAAAATCCGCAGTGCGGCCTTGAACCTAACCCTTTTCAATGCTGTGATTACAGCGAAAACTTCTGTTATTAAAATGATACGTATGTTAATATTTCTACACGTATTGTCCTGCCCCTTCACTAATTTCGACTCCCAATATTTTAATAAGATATTTTTTACATTTTTATTATACATTATTGATATTTACCATCTTAGCTTTTCGGTCGATAATTGGAGGTACGGACAACATGGGTAAAGGACAAGATGGTTTATATACTGTATTTTTATATATTTATATGATGTCTTTGAGAAATTTCGTCCTTGTGACCTTTGCGACTTTAAGTGTCCCTAGCTTTTAGGATTTTAGGTTAGAAATGAGCACAGGGTATTGTGGTTCTATTTTAACGGAAGTGTTATTTGATAACTCGTAAAGTAAGCGAAAAAGCCTCCGAAACAGAAGGGTCAACAATACTACCCCAATACCCGAAATGTGTACGAGTTAGTTTCCATCTAAATCTGTCTTTATAATAAGGTTAGACCGGGTTTTTTATGCGCACATATCTCTATACTTTTGTAGATAGACACAGAAGGTATTTTACACGATTGCTAAAATAAAAGTTATTTAGTTCCTTTTAAGATACTCAATGCAAAGTTATTAGTTCATCGGCTTGTAGTTTTTGACTAAAGTTCACAGCGAGAAAATAGCCGACAGCAAACATTATCAATCCAGTTTATTACCTTAAAAAAATGTATACACTCAGTAAAAACTAGGAACTTTAGTAGTAGAACTGTAGGAACTTTAAAATTTTAAAATCTTACAAATTGTAACCAAACGTTTATCAAATCTTTCTGTATCCTGTCTGCATATCATCTGGTAACTTAACGAGTGTATACTATGTTATCACGACACATCTATATGAATTGTAAATCGTAAATATACAACAAAGAATTGTTAAAAAAGTAGTTAGTTGACTATACAAGTATAGACCAAAACTGTAGGACATAAGAATTATTTCAAGACTAAACGAAAATAGTTAACTGAAATGCTTTTTTGAAGTATTTATCCATAATATGACGGCCATATAAGAATCCTTGTGGCTTGTTGACTATAAAATTCTAAAATTAATTTCAAAAAATTCTAAAATTAATTTATGTTAGTAGTAGTAGTAGATTAACTTCTACTATTTGAGTAAAACAACGGTATGAGTGTTTTACTACCAAGTACTGACTGTCCACTTTTGTCAAAAGTGGCCGTGTCAGTTCATTTTATTTATGAAAAATTTCTCTAAATTTGTACTTAATAATGAATGATATGACATGCCAAATTGCTTGTCAATTATAAATACCTTTTGTGTCTCAATATATACTCTATTAGTGATACTTTTTTACATTTATATAGCGTATATCTTTATCCTTTATGAAGTTATTGTAACGGTGTACATAAATACCGTATTATCTCGTATATTGTCTGCGAAATGCAAGCGAAAAAACGGTTATTGACCATAAATATTATGTTAATACCAAAAAAGAAAATGTCATGTATTGTTATATAGATTGTTGGAAATGTATCGCCGCAGATCTCATAATCCGCCGTGAAACAATCCTTTACATTTAGTTCGATGTGCAGCCTTTAGCGACACTTACAAGCACGAAGGTTTAGTTCTGAGTAGCAACGCAACACGTATAGCCTCCAATATGGCTTCAGTCCATTTGCTACAATAAAAAACTTAACAGCATTTCGTTTTCAACTCGTTTGCTAATCTTCTAACGTTAAAAAACTGTGTATTTTCGTACTGTTTCAGTGGTACAGGTAGGCTCTTGATCATAAAAAACTGTCATCGTTGTGCTAAGAGCCAAGGTCGTTGTCCGTATTTTCGCCTGCATTACTTAGACTTCGAAACACTGCTTAGTCCAACAACCTCCTTTTTTAAACTTATCATTAATAAGATATTTTCTGTTCCGACCTCTTTTTTGACTTAATTTTGTAATAAAATGTTGCCAACATTAAACCCGGTCTACATTACATGTAGTAAGCTAAATTTCGTTACAAAATATTCTATTAGCGCTTCTAAATTGTTGCATAATAAGTCTTAAAGTATTAATTTTCCATGTGTCGAGTTTCTTGACTACGTGTATTGATGTTTAAATATTGTATGTGTAGATTGTCCTCGCCGCCAAAAGTAGCGTATGTCGATTGAAAGGGCGTCTCTGTTCGAATCCAATAGATATATTTATTTACTCATAATGTAATATTGTAGGTCTCTTTTAGAAGAGTTTCAAAGTTGCACCTATCAAATTGTGATAAGCCATACTGCCAATAGATACGATAGTAGGACCAATAATTGTAAGTCTAAAGGTTATATTTTTACTGCCACAAATACTTAAGTCTGATTCGACGCGCCACGAGTAGATCTAATTTAGTATCAAACTGAGCTTAAATAGCTTATAAATGTGTGTAAAATTGGCGAAGGGGCGTCTATATTTTACTTCGGTGTTTGACATAAAATAAATATTGTATGCATTAAGAATTACGTATTTTTGTGCAAAAAGCTTAAAATTGTAAATAGGTATTGCTGTTTTAACATAACGTCTCTATAAAGGTTACTGTACGGGATTTTTTCTGTAAGATATGATAAGCTATATTCGCTTGTAAGTTCTAATACTGTAAAGCGCGATCAATCCACGCGCGTGCGGCCACCTCCGTGTACTCGGTTGTTACTTGACGTTTTTGTTATTTCCGTTGACATAAATTGTTTTTTATTTTTTCATTATTTTTATATTTATTGTTTTTACGCGCTAAATGTATTTGGCCTGCTAAATTTGAGTTATTTTGATTTGTGTGTGATTAAAAAAGTAAAAACCTTAAAAATAGCGTGATTATAATTTGCTTTTTGACGTTTGTGTCACTTATTATTTTAATTTATTTTTTTAGTTTTGGAAGTAGCAACATTGTTGGTGTGAGCAGTTCCTACTCGCTGGTCCAGCTTTACAGTATTGTATATGTACCGATCTACCTCTGCAGTTTGCATGCCTCCATAAATACAGTAATTATAGTTTTGTTAATATTTTGTATGTTATAATAAAACAGATAATTATAAGGGACATAGGTTTTACATAATTATTGTGCTATTTCACGCGTAACAGTAATGTCGGTGTATGCATGTTTTCAGTTTAATGTAGGGTGAACACTCGAATCAGAATTGTATTGAACCATATTTGACATAATAAACAATCTGACTAGTCCGTGCGTTTTAATTCCTCAACTTCGTTTAGTTACCTTCCTCTCATAATTGCGTCATTATTGCCCCACTACTGGGACCAAGCCTTTTAGAAATGGGAGATAAAGCCATTCTGAATGAGGACGATAAAGAACGTACCAAAATGACAACTCGTAACTCGTACTTGGGAGAACTTGCGGCTTACGATATTGTTGTGTAATGCGCGACAATGCGCTTGCGGTTCGTACACCTGCGTTCTAGGCACAAATCTATATCGATTACGAGAGACAAGTGCTGGGTTTACGTCGTTTAAGTCGGCGCTACAAGACGGGGCAGCAGACATTACGTGTGTTTGTTCGTAGATGATACACAGATGCTAAAAATACTATATTTCAGTAAATTGTCGGTATATCTTCAGTCTAGACAAAGAAGCTCAAGTTTAGTGCAGCATTCCGCAATACTGATCCGGTCTAATGCATAATAACCCGGTATAATAACATTTTGCATTCGCTTACATAAAACTGTTTCTGTTTTAAGATAACCGTATCAAATTCCTTTTCATGGTAAGCGGAGAAGATAGCGAATTTGTTTTACACTATTTAGATATTTTCAAATAATCAGGTAAATAAAACACAGAGTTCATAAGATAGTCTTTATTATGCAAATAAAGGATTTATATCTGGGTCCTTCAGGTGTCCTTGACAGAAACATTGGTTGTTCACTTGAAAATATAAATGCAATAATTGGTAGAGGCACGCGTCAAGAGCTAGCAAATTACAATTATATATTGAAAAATCAAATAATTACGAAAATATACAAATAATGTGAGTGTACAATACAAATCAATTTATATATATTTTCTTTTATCAAACCTGAGGGCTTATAGAGATGCGTTGCTACTCCTAAACATATGTAGCTGGCAATTATGACTTTCCAAAGAAATACGAAAACGTCTTTATTCTAGAAATGGGTGTGCCGGTGGAATCTCCCCGATCGAATCCTCTGGACTCTTTGTTTATGTCATATATGCTGCTGAACCTGTATATGCAAATGTTATTTATTTCATTAAATAACTTACATACAATTAACATAATTTGCTAAGTTCTTGCGCTTTCCACACATTCAAAAATAAGTGTCTAAAAATGCGATCCAAGCGAATTACAAGTACTTAATATACGATAAAACTTAAGTTACAAATAAAAAATGAACAAGCATTCAATGAATTGAGCGATAAATCAATCTTAAAATACAAGGCAGTGCCGCGTTAACATAGTTTTCAACTTAAAATTATTTACTTTAAAATCGATCGAAATAGCTTACAATCTAATGGTTCCGCTCATAAACGATATCTTGGTAAAATTAATAAAATGACACATTCAAAACATGCGAAAAATGACAATTTGAAATATAAAAGAATAGCCCACATATTCTTATAATGTGTAGGTTCATAATATTGGGTCGATGGAAACGCAGGGTTTATTATCAAATCGTTCGACATCCGGCTTCGCACAGTCTAAAACAATTTATTGTCTTTAAAAATAGTACTAAATATAGTACATACATATGGGAGCTGTATTTTATAATAATACTATTTATTCGTGTAAAATGATAAACAATAATATTACTGAGTTTCGTCATAAATGTTTCGTTACTACGTAAATAGGTAACCTCATTCTGTACATGATTTTATGTAGTTTCCTATAGTTCCCAAAATAATTAGGGATATCACGAAAAATAGAAAAGATTTCTTAATATAATGTAGTATAAGAATGAAAACAATGTAAATCGTCTATGAGCCGCTTAAGTACCTAAATAAAAATTTACTTATAAAGAAAAAAATGTTAAGTACCATTAATGGAACGTTTTTAACGAATTGATACATTGTTGTTTATAATCATACTTTGCGATGAAAATCTCAATCGTTTATTGATAGATATTTTCAATAAGTTTCTAAATTGACTGAAATGTTAGAAATTTATTTAAAAGAAAAATCAAATTGCTTCTTGGTCCGTTATTGTGTATAATACTTTACAGTTAAAATGTCAATCGTTTGTCGATAGATATTCTTACTTAATAAGTGTTTATAAAATTGACCGAAACGTTAGAAATTTTGTTAAAAGCAAAATATAATTGCTTTTTGGTATACACAGTCTTTCTTTCTCTACATAGACTATGGTAATGAGATTTAATTTTTTTGTACAAAAATATCGACCAAAACGGTTTGTAATTTTTACAATTCGTGAAAATAGTTTTTGTTATCACAGTATACTTTAAAATTTCTGCAGTTTTATAAAATGGAGAGATGAGATTTAAAATAAAATATAAGGCAATACTTCATCTTTTTATAATTAGCACTCAAGTGCGTCGCCACGGTATACATTTTTTTACTTTGATTTAAGACACGAGACTTTCTGATTTTTCTGGTATTATTCGTTAAAGTGTCAGGTATGTCTGGTACCAAGCAAAAAATATGGTGTCATAAAAAAAAATGGTTATTTCAACAAATAACCACATTGATTCATTATAGTAAAATAATTTGACCAAATGTGTTACTTGGCTGCGCTCACACACCGTAGCGACTTCACACATGCCCATATGAAATATTATCTAACAGAATTTATATGGTTGCTATATATAAAACTTCAAATTCAATAAAGAAAAACAAACGGTTTCATTTTTATATGTCTAAATCCTCAGCTTTGTAACCCACATGAAGCAAGTCGTACCCATGCCCCGTCTGGGTCTACGTTGCGATTCACCATAAGATTCGCGGCGCAAGTATAAAAGCAAATATTTAAAATCTCGATGACTTAGAAGCGACTTGGTGGGAATGATGTCTGGATGCGATCATAGAAGCAGGTCCTTTGGGAACAGATTCATGGAGGCGTAGTCTTCCAGCACCTATAATATTAAACAACAAAAAATATGTGAAATACAGACTCGTATGTATATACATATACTTGGAACGGATCAAAAAAAATTGACATATACCTTTGAAAAATTCATATTACTTTAACTTTACGATACTCGTATTTTTTAGCACATATAAGTTAAGCAAACATATAATTCAAAATTAAACTATACGTCTTCAAACGAGCGGTGGATAGTAAATATAAATTTCTCATCTCTACCACATCACCTACCGAAAATTGGGGTTTCGCCCGTATCAAATATTCATTTGATCATGGTCACGGCGAATCTATCCTCTTGAACATTTCGCCGTGACCACGAGCTATGCAATTGTTACGAAATATCGGCAATCGAAACTCGTTAATCTTGAGTACTCGGTACATAGTAAAAATGTCAATCCATCTATCCATCCAATATCCATCCAACCATCAGGCTTTACGCGTCCACTTCTGGACATAGGGCCCCCCCAGATGCCGCCACAGAGGGCACAGAACCCTGCGGCTCTGCATCCAGCGGTTACCTACTATCCTTATCAGGTCGTCGGTGCACTTGATTGGTGGACGGACGCCCTGTGGCTCCTTTACGTAAGTCACCTGTAGTAAATTCTCCGCGTTGGGCTTGGGCACGTCGAGCTGCATGAGGGCCCTCAGCTTGGAGCCGTCGAGGCACAGCTGTTTGTTAAGCAGCAGCTCGGCGCCGGCGCTGGGCTCGAGCGGGCTGTGCTGCAGCCCGTAGCGCCGGCAGATGTCCGCCCACGCGGTCAGGTGCTTATCGTTGGCCTCTTCCGCTACAGATGCTATATCGTTCTGAAAATGCGTCCAGATAAACTAAAGACTAATTTGTAGGAAAAATTTAAACTGCAAGTTTAGTATGCTAAATTGGTTATGCTAATTGGTTCAGCTAAAAATAGTTATTGGCTGTGGCATGAGTATTTAATAATAATAATTATTATTATGATTACCTCAAAACATACAACTTACATTATACAAAAAAGAATAAGCAATCTGCTGAGTTAGTAGAGAGGCAAAATGAGGTGGCTCAGCATTTGCTGACACAGAATAAGAATTCCATGCAGCACAGTTTTTCAGCCATACCCTTGTCCCTCAGTTGTTATGCGGGAGTAAGTATCCGCCGTCTTTTACAATATTTACAAATTAATTAGTAGGTACATCTTATATTAATGCGATTGATCCAATTGGGCCTGCCTACAATTGTTCAAAACCTGGTACACTCCATCGTGCTATTCCAATTTGATTGGAGAAGATAGAAGTTGTCCCATTTCCGTTCCATTCCCAGCGATGCTCACATTTATATTAGTAAATGGCAGCAATACGAAAACCATTTAATTCTCCTCCTTTTAAATAAAGTTTTAAAATTGCGTAATGCTGTGCAGTTTATATCAGATAATTCAGTTTAAATTTCGCAGGCAACGTAGCAGGTTAATGCTTACTTTTCTAAGGTATTGATTAACGATATTGACTTGTAGATTGGAATGTATTACCTTGGCCAAAGTAGATATAGCTGTGCCGTAGTAATCATGATTAATCTTGAATATCTCCGACACTAGCTCAGCCAGGCTGCCCTGAGAGCTGTTGGCCTCATCCACCACGTTGTACACCTGCCCCTTGGCCTCTGGTTTCCGGCCCAGGGTCCAGATAGCACGGCACACGTCCCGGACATGCACCGTGTTCATTTTCAGATCGCCTGTCCACAAAAGCTTCATGGTCTCGCCGAGATGCTTGTATATCCCGCCGTAGAGGAGACGAGGCGCTGAAAAATAGACCTCATTTCATTAAATATGTTACAATACTCTTGTATTTCACTTTGTGGGAAACCACTGCAACTTCTGTATGTAATAATGTACGCCATATTTTTTACAAATTCATATTAATAATACTATCTACAATTTAATAATCAATGCTTTGTTATACATAATTAAATTTAAAACTTTTGTATATTTATTTAAATAGTGTAAACATATGTAAGTAATTTTAACATATTTTGGTAGTAATCGTTGACCATGCCACTACCTAACATCATCCGTTCCAAAATTGTTTATAAACTTCATACGTTTATTTGTGTTAATACGACGATACAAATCACAAGAAAATCTAACATTAGGATCGTTTATCGATGTTTAGTCAGATAGTAATGTTAAAATCACATCCCTATTTTACGCTGTCATTGTCAGTAATGTCAATGACTTCAATTAGTTTCTGGCAATGTGCTGCTGTAACCAATCTCTTTCAGTTTGTTGATTTATTAATCATTCAAAACAATTGCATCTGTTTACTTACAAACTTCCAAAAACGATGAGATTGTCTTCGTTGTTCTTTAAGTTAGGAATCAACGTTATTTGAATGGTTATGAACGAATTTAGAAATAAATGGCCAACGAATACGAAATATTCGAGTTCCTTGAAGGAGAAAACTGCGAAATAAATCGTTTAAAGAAGCAGAGCCGCAAAAGATTACGCGAATTAAACGATCCATTTGATTTAAACGACGACGAGTTTGTTCGACGCTATAAGTTAACGAAACAGCTGACACACAAATTGTGTGAAGAACTAAGGCCTTTATTAAAAAAACCTGTTAAAGTTGCAGACTTGTCTGTAGAGACTAGGGTACGTATTATATGTTTCCTTAAATATTTATGTTACGAGAGTGCTATCGTGCTAATCTTATACAGTATTAATCTATTTTTGTTGTTTTTACAGTGTGTTGGATTGGCACAATAAAGTGGCAAATGAGCTTCTAGACCACCAAAGATTAGGTATTGCTACAGTCCATGGACATCATTATGATTCTTCATATATGAGATATAAAATAGTACCTCTATGTACAGGATTCTGTATAGGACATCTCCGTACAAGACTCCATTTCAGACATTTCCATATATGAGATATAAAATAGGACTAACATATGTCTGAGGTTGTATGCAGATACTTTGCTACTCCTGAGGAATAAAATAGCTAGGTTAGGTACTTGAAAGTGTACGTCACGGAGTCAAGTATCTAACCAGAACACAAGAAATGATTCATGGTACTGAACTATGATTAAATTTTAAGTATGCCATTCAAATTGTAATAGGTTTGTAATGTATTTATTCCTTTTAGGTTCTGACTGCATTGTCTTTTTATGCCACTGGGTCTTACCAACGGCCCACAGGCAATATTGACGGGCAGTACATGGCGCAACAGACTGTATCGTCAGTTATAGCCCAAGTTACTGCTTGCCTCAATTCACTGCAGATAAGGAACAAATACATTTCTTTTCCAGCAAATGAAAGAGACAGAAATAGAACAAAAACAGAGTAAGTTTACACTTAATATGAAATATGAAAAAAAGAAAATAATATGAAAAAAAGCACTTTAATCCATGCTACACTATAGTCAGAAATATATTGTTGCTAGCTACACTTACAAGCAAGTTTAACATCTCAATCAGACAGGAGTAACAATGCAACTGCATGTAACCTCAGGTAGGATTATAGTCCTAATTAAAATTGGATATAGCTGTCCAAAAGTCTACATGTTTGCTATACTTCTAATATAAGGCAAAAAACAACATCCGAATAACAGAGTATTTAATGTACTCCAAAAATAAATATATCCAAACTTACACAATACAACATAGGTAAACACAAAAATATCTGCAAGTAAATAAGGCACTTCTTTTCAGATTTTATGATAAATTCAAAATTCCCGGAGTCTTGGGATGTATAGATTGTGCCCATGTAGCTATAGTAAGACCTAAAGTCCATGAAGAGAAGTACTATACACATATGCAATATCATTCTTTGAACATTCAGGTGGTAAGTCATACATAATTATACTGCAACACTATTTTTTTTGTAAATTGGGCGACAAATTAAATAGTTAAATTCAATATAGTGATACAGTCGTCGTTCGAAATAGATATTTCTAATCGTTTTACAACTGGGTAATGACTGGATGCATGTATGAAAGAAAAATAATGTAAGTAAATATAAACTCTATTACCGGATCGAAGCTGGACCAGATCGCTAGTATGTTATAATAAATTGAAACCGATCAATGATCTTAAACTTTTTAATAGTACATACTTTTAATTAGATCAATATAAAAATTATATATAAGATAAAAAAAGATATTCATAACATTAAATAATGATATTAATATTTATTCATTTTAAGCAGGTATCCAAGCTTATATATTACAAAGCTACAGGTTAACACTTTCCCTACGGCTACAACACTGCTGTGTAATTCTGAGCGCGAAGTGCTTGCGGCTCCTACACAACTGTGTTGTACCGACAAATTCGTATGATTACAGGCGAACAAAAGTGCTGTTTTTACGTCGGTGCTACAAGTCTGGGGGCGGACATTACGTCTATGTATTCGTAGATACGCAGATGCTAAATAATACAATATTTCAGTAATTTGTCGGCGTATCTTCAGTATAATAAATTAAGCTCCAGTTTAGAGCCGCCTCCCGCAACACTGACCCGATCGTATATATCCGCGCCGCAGTCAAAGGGTTAAGGCTTGTAGAACCAACAATCAGACTACTTTTTCAGATTTGTGATGCAAAGATGCAAATTACAAGTATAGATGCAAGTCATGGTGGTGCGACCCCTGACTGGTTTATATGGGAACACCATCCTCTCAGAGACCGTTTGGAAGATCTTCGTAATACAGAAGATATTTGGCTTCTTGGTATACTTATTTCTATATTACTGTTTTACTAAGGGCTTTTACTAACACTGTATTGAAAACCTAGTGATCATGAAAATATTTTATAAGATGCACATTTATAAGTGGCAGAAATTGCATAATTTATTTAATGTTGAAAAGAAACAGTTGTAAAATGTGTAGATGTTGAATAACTTACATATAAGGCAACCATCTTATTCCTCTAGATGTGGCAATGAATCTGGTATTGAACTTCTTTTTAATGGAGTTACAAAGGTCTATACACATAGTTATACTCTTATACTTGGAGTTAGTTACAAAAGTCTAACAGTTAGGCTTCAGTAGCCATTTGCCATTATGTAGATTACATGTTTATTTACTACTTCAATTTTATAAAAAATCTAACCTATTAAAATATTCAGTAACAGTAAATTTTCACATATGTAACAATTTGATGACATTTTTTATGTTTATACTATTATACCATCCCATTAATATAATTAAGTAAATAATAGGTTTGTTGAACAATATTTCCATCCCTTCTAACATTTGCAAGTTTGATAGGTGCTGAGAAAGAAACTGACTATGAATTTGTTTAGTTAAGATACAAATTTTAAGTTGAAGCAGATCTTATTTAGAAATAATAAAACTATAATTTACAGGTGACTCAGGATACTCATTACAGCGGACATTGTTGACACCAATACCAGATTCAGCACCGGACACTCCAGAGGCACACTACAACTCACTGCATATTAATGCTAGGAGCACCATTGAGCGAACAATCAGGCTTCTTAAAGCCCGTTTTCATTGCTTGCTTGTAAATAAGTTATTGCATTACTCCCCTGAAGTTGCCGGCTCCATTGTCCAAGCTTGTGCAATATTACATAACATTTGCAACAGTGCAAATACTCCTGTCCCAGAGTTAAGTGAAGAGGAAACATACCAAGAAGCCCTATCACAAATAAATTATAGTGAAACCGGAGAAGTGGTACACAGTAAATACATCCCATTGCAACAGGGTTTCACAACACGCAATACACTCGTTCAGAAACTCTGGGAAATGCGCCTATAAATTATACGACCCGCGGTGCGTCATAGAAACCACCGGTCTGACGTAGAGGGTTCGATTCCCAGATAGGCAGATGTCCGAATGACAAATTTAGGTTTCAGTTTGTGTAATCGTCTTATGTCTTTGACACTTACAGCACAGACAATCCTAGCGTGAAATTTGTATAAAAAATATATATTTCGATAATTTTTAAGTAAATACAGATGTATCTTTTTTTACTTCATAAAAAAATACTTGTTTTATTAAAACTCTCAGGAGAGAAAATTGAGAACAGCATGCTACTGCTTTTAATTTTGCCTAGTTCGCCCTTCTTAGTTCGGGCCCTGGTTGAAGGAAAATATTTTGAGGAAACATATATGCCTGAATCCATTAGTTATCGAAGGTGAGTGAATTCTAGAATTTCACATTTGAACAGTGTGAGATATGAACTCTATTCATTCAAAGTCTAGTCATAGCACACCTATTAGTTGGTTATTGGTGACAATGATAGATACAATATCTTACTGAATAACTTACTTAAGCTCCTGCGGTCACCAATCCCGTACACAATAGCAGGCCGCAGGATGGTGTAGTTCAGCTCGGGCTCCAAGTTCTTCAGCTCCTGCTCCACTCGTGCCTTCATTCTACCTTCCACAGTCCATGGGTCTACCTGACAATCTTCTTTTTGTGGCTGTAATTTATATAAACTTGTTAACAAAAAATACAATCTAGTTCAAAATGGAAAATCATAATAAAATTTAAATTAAATGTTGGTTCAATAAATTTGATTTTTGCTGGTGTACAGTTGGACGCAGGTTACTCCCTGCGATTGGAGGTTAGCAGACTCCACCATGCTGCTCCAATGCTTACTTATATGGGTTAGTAGACACCCGCCTTTCAGATTTTTCAAAATGTTCATAGAGCTTTTGATGAGGTTCAATGACTGTCATCTATGACAAACAAAAGAAACTAACTATGCTTAGGACACACTGAAGCATTTTCATCACTTACAGTCACCCATTACTGACAGTGCAAGGAGTTTAGTGACCAATTCATAACTCTATCGGTTAACGCTTTCCCTGCGGTTACATTATGTACTGTAATTCTGGGCACCACGCGCTAGCAGCTCCTACACACCTGTATTGTACGGACAAATCTGTATGGATTACGAGCCAACAAAAGTGCTGTTTTTACGTCGGCGCTACAAGAGTGGGAGCGGAGCTCCAGTTTAGAGCCGCCTCCTACAATACTGACCCGATCATATATATATATATATATATATATATATTCGCGCCACATACAAAGTATTAAGCAAACTTGTTTGCTGCTACCAATAAATCTAGACATGGAAA
>DWON01001679.1:0-23461 GCA_018251015.1 Phocides pigmalion okeechobee
ACTTCTGTTCTATTTGAGATTGGATGTGGTTGTCCATGGGCTGCAGTGACGACTTAACCCCAGGTGCATGCCCATTTCTTACTCTTTCGCTATATAAAAAAAACATAGTTTTAGGTTCTCTTCCATAATAATTCAATTCAATAAAGGCACCCCATTAGACTTTTTTTATAAATGTAATATGCTATGTACAGACAGCGATCAGTTACAGTTTTATTATATGTATAGATGTGGTATAAAAATGCGGCTTATTTCTTTCGTTTTTATTATGGTGTCACTGATTGCAATTCTTTAAATATCTCACATTTACGTGTCTTTCCCTACAACTGAAAGAGGTCTGAAGAATGTCCTACCACGCTGCAGTAATTCCTACATATTGATGGAGATAGGGATTGGTGGGAACTTGTCACTTGTGATATTTTATAGACTGCCATCTATCGATTATAAACAGGATTGACGGCACGATGAGAATTGAAATTAAATTAGAGGCGATCTAAAACACGGAAGCGCACATGAATTTTAGGTATTAGCTGCCAGCCATCCAGCACCAACCCACACCTAGTGCAGCTTTACTTTATCTATTGTTTAAAATTAGTACAAGTTGAAAGACTATGCGCCTATAATTGGTTTCCATTAGTACACATAGCCAATCTAGTACAGCTTGCTAGTTTAATTGCGATAAAAAAAATACTCATTTATAATTGGCGAAAAATTCTTGTATTTTTTTTAGTTTCACCTAAATTTTTAAGACCACTTCCTAAAACAATATGTGAATAATCTTATATGCGTATTTGTTGTTGTTAAATTCATTAAATATTTATTAACCCTTTCTGAGGTTATTATTGAACACTGAGATTTGGGTAGGTGTATGAAGTAATCGCCAAGTGGGTGAAACGTTTGTATGAATAAATATTACTTTACAAATAAGTATTACAACATTGTTGATTCTTGGCTAAGTAATGAATCGAATTATTATAGTCACGAAGTTCATTTAAATTTTTTAATTTACGATCATGAGTAAGATCTCGTGTACGTTACATTGTTGTAACAAGTAAAAGTTAAGTTTTTATAATTTAACAGATAATTTAATTAATATTGAAATAATTAAAGTTATATACATACTTAAAAATCAGTAAAAGGTAATGATAAGAATTTCGACATGTAAATTGTTTAATAGTAAAATAACTATGGCTTTATTATAGTTTAAATAATAAAGCTATGGTTATTTTATTGGCGAAAGAAACTGATCTGTAGTTAAATAATGCGATGTTTTATCGACTTTCATTCCACGCAGCTTGTCACAACATGAGCACTGCGCATGTGCGTGTCATTTGACAACACTGACATTACAAGCACGCTTCGGAAAACCACGAAGCAATTTAACATCTAAAAGCAGCACGATATATTATACACAGTTTTAAGAATTCAGCTTATTTCAGTGATTTATTCGCGACTTATTTTTGCGTGATCATTCACTTAATTCACGGTTTGAACGAAATCAGAAGCCGCCATACATAAGACATTTTTCTGAATTTGTGTTAAAAACATCAACAGTTAGCGATTTGTTTAATATGGAAGCATATAAATATTAGTAGACAGTGTTCAGTGTGTGAGAACATTTTTTTTGTATATTATGACTGTGGTGTTGAACTCCTGAATGTGCTGTGGACCGTGCTTGTTCCGAATACAAACATAGATATAACTTAGTAATAAATTCTAACCAAAATACATATCATAATTGTGCCTGTAGGTTAAAGATCCCTTATACATATTTACCTTTAACCAGTTTTTAAATTTATCACGTAGAACATACCAAGAGCATTTTATAAATATTTTGGAGAGTACTACTTATACAATTAAGATACATCTTATTGACGATATCTGGGACTCGGAGAGAGAAGAATTTTGGTAAGTCTTAATTAGTTATTTTATTACAATTTAATGTTAAGCTTTTAAAATGTTTTCTGAATTATGCACAGCTTTCAGCCACATAACCTCTAAATTCAGTTGTAGGCAATACTGATTACTGTGACGAATGAAGTAAGCCTGTTTTATTGATCACGTAAAATTTGATGATGATAAATGGAAAACGATTCGTATATTCCTTATAAAAACTATAAAACACTAACTATAAATCTATAAAACAGTGTTGTTCATCAGTTCCCATGTCAGGCAATAGTAATAATAACCTATACTCTCTTAAAATATTAGATACCCTTTACTTTGACTTATCTATACTTTTCAATGTTTGCTACTTCTAGGAAATCAAGTATATACATGTGACCGTTACAGGCCGTCTGCATTTATTTATAACATTACTTACTCTTCAGGGCTAAGCGTTCGTTCAAAAAAGTAGTTTTAGAGCCTTCAAACGTTATGAAAACTTAGATAACAGTATGAAAATTCTCAGGCATATCGCGGGTCTTTTTTTATATTTCAGCTTATTTTTAAAATGTGGCGATTTCCAAAATGTAAGGTTTTTCTAAAACGCACGTGATTTCAAAAAACCAGCGATTTTAGGGGTTCGAATCTGTACCTCGAAGGTGTGATGAGAATTGTAACCTCATCATGCTTAAAATAATATTCACGTTTATAATTATTCAAATAATAAATCATCATGTTAGTAAAAAATGTAACTTTGTACCGCAATTTATGTTAAAATACGTTTGAATTTTCGGTTTTTCGTATGAAAAATCTCAAACTCTGATAATGATATATTCGCAGAGGGATTAATTATTTCCGCTTTTATGGGTCAATGAGAGAGTTTTTCATTTTATTTGAGTTAGAGACTTTTTTGTGTGATGTCGTATTTTTCTTATTAGGATAAGACCTTTGGTCCCATCTGGCTGAGTCCGTAACGAAATAGGAGCATTCGATCAACGCTTGGAAGATCCACTGCTGCCTTTATTTTAGCGAAGTCCATCTTGTTGTTTAAGGGTCTGTTTATAGAATTGATCAAGGATTATCTATGTAATTTTTTCGTGTATTGTCTCATATTAAAAATACTCAATTTTAATCTCATTTGTTCATTCGTACGATACGAAAATATTGAAACAATATTGCTTTTGTTATTTTTATAGCACAGAAGTAGGCAACAAATGTGCAGTTCACCTTATATATCGTCTAGGCATTTGTAATCAACCATATATAACATTAAGTTTCTATTTAATATAAAACGTATATGAGGTATGTAAGTGAGACTATGAGGGTAAATTTAATGTAGAATATTTAATATTGACAAAATGTCCGACATCTGCTTGTAGACCAAAATCAAACCGAATTATTTACACTTAAAACTTACTTTACTATTATCCATTCTGTTGCATTACAGATTGTCGTGATTAAAAGTTTACAATTTTTAACGGAATGTTGGCAGTGATGCTAAACTATTACTTTGCTAATTATTAATCGATACGTTAACGAGAATTTGAAGCAATTACGTAATATGATCGCGACGGAAGTCTGTTTAATTATCTCCACGATCTTCTGAAGTTGGGTGATGATGGCAAATCTATATTTTAGTAGCGATACTATATAAATGGGGTTACTTTTTTAATGTCATTATTGTTTTAGTGAAGACCCGCATGGTGTAGTATGTTGTACTTGTTATCGTGTATATTTAGTTCGTTTCCAAATCCTTACCAGAAGTAAATTATTTAGGAATTCTAGTTTAAATGTAAGGAGCTATGAGTATTTGAAAATTTCTGATTTGCGTAAAAAAGAAATAAAACAAGTCAAATTTTTACTTTCGCCGAAGATAACCTTAAAAACATAAAGTTGATATTCAAACACGTATTAACATAATATATTGTTTTTTGAATGAAAATATCAGCAGCAGCATTTTTGCCCCGAATGAAAGCACAATATAAATTACATAGTATATATATAGACCGTTATTATAATAATGTTCGATGGAAATGTTTAGTTTGTGCCCATAATTATTGTAATAGTCAACAAACAGACCGACCATTGTTACGACCGTCATTATTCATGCCATGAATAAATCGTAAAATATTTCTATATAAAACGTACTAAGATTACTATTATTTTCATTGTAATGCTTAAGACAAGTTTTTTGTTGTAGAGATTTGTGTTCAAGAATTTCTTTTTTGAATATATTTATAATTTGTGTACACACGCACACCATCTGTCAAGGGATTTATTTACTATGCCAGATAATCTGAGAGTGAAACTCAATAACTTCCTAAATTGTCGTGACGATAAGATCAATAGAGTAATGAATTATAGTCGAGAGCTGAACAGAGTCACTTACATCCGTTTTTATCCATATATACTATAAATAATGCAATGCGTTGGTCATAATTGGTGGTATTATATCGCCGATTGTTTCCTCATTGATTTTTAATTCCAGAGAATATTTGTGTTCCATAGAAGCACATGGAAATATGGTGGTAATGTGGTATGATTCTACTGCATTGTAAGGTAGCACCAACACACCTATGTAGCATGAAGCATTCATAACATTTCAGTGGAAAAGAGTGGTTGTTGACGCACTAACGTATGGGCCGCCCCACATTACTCTTCAGTAGTAGTAAGGAAGGAATCCTGTTTATCTCAAGCTGGTTGCAGATGTCAATGGGAACTAGTTACCACTTGCCATGAAGCGGACTGCATATTTATTGGACACTTTACATTATAAAAAACAGCATGCATTGCCGCAGTAACTATTTATTATTAAGTGGTCTGCGTGTTCGGTTTGCTACTTTTATGCCATCGAAAAATTAATGCGAAGAATTTAGCACAAACTCGTACAATCCCACACTACTACCAAGTATTGAACATACCAATGTTATCGAGCGTGGTACGCTGTTTATACCCCAAGATTGTGGTTCCGAGCAGTCGTGACAAATATTTCAGACGTAACAAAAAATATTATGGAAACGGGTATAGTAGCAATAGTAGTGTAGTATATAGCAATTGTACGACCACAATCCGCTATATTGTGGTCAGAGCATTTCAGATGTCATTTGTTTTAATATGAGATAGGTATGATGTTATATATCTTTATATGTATAAGAGTAAGGAAGGTGACTGAAGATTCTGACTGGCTGAGAGGACGCACAGTCGAAATCGCTGAACCTATAATCTTAACCACTGACCCTTGCAGATAGGCTCTTTGAACAACGTAAGTAATTACTAAGAAAGGAAATTGCACCCCTAAGGAGGTAGTATATATATTGAATAGAATTCCATAACATGTACTTCTGCGCGAGCAAAACTGTGGGGAAAAACTAGCAATGTATACTATTAGGAATGTTGGAATGAACAAAATTGGATCCATTCGTCCATCTTAGAGCCCTTTTAGGTCCTCTGCTGGACCTTAAACACTGGAACGAATTGAGGGCACTTCATTCGTTCCAGTGTCCAAATCCAATGGATTCCTGCTGTTTTATTCAGGATTTCAATTCATCAGTTCGGGAGACTATCTGTACGGAAATGAAATTAAATAAGATGTATTACTTCTATTTAGGCCTACGTGACAGCACTTGATGTAACAATATTTTCTGATCTATATATTCTATCTTACGTATCCTAATCCTATCTATAATCACTCAATATATCCTCATCATAAAAAAAATGATACGTTGTCTTTTTTTACTTGTTTATTTTTGTATATCGCGAGTACTATTGATTTAATTTACTGCAAAATTTGGAATGAGACTACTTGTGTCTCAAACTTCTACATAAGATGTACATTATCATGATATGATGATATGATGAGCATTATCATGATATGATGAGCAAAGATCACAAATAATAAAATATATCTAATTATTGTAAAAACAACATTTTTTAAATAATATTCTTCGAATTTCGTATAGTTATGCATATATTTCGCGGAAAAATCTTCAATCATTTGAATCATGAACTATTCCACGTTCTGATTTTATGCTCTCATTTCTTATGCACACAGTCCATGTAATGCATATAATATGTATGGAAAGGGATACAAACCTTACTATTCAGGTATTAATATAAACATAGATTGACAGGTACCTAAAGAAAAACTGTAATTTACGACCACGCGACCACACCTCTGTTTACCTTGTCAGACAGTTCACCCAAGTTATCACTTCATCGGGGAAATGTGTAGGTAAATACAAGTTAATGCGTTTTTTATTACCTACGTGCCTACAAATAAATAATTTGAATAAAATGGACATTTTGTTTGATTATACTGTCTAGCACTGCAGCATATAATCAAGATACTGGCCGCAGACGAATGTTTTATAATGAAATTGAAGATGTAAACAAACATGTAGTCATGTAGTCATCTGATGTTAAGTTGTCACTGGCGCCTACGGATATTTATAACCAAATCCATACTAACTAAGAGTTTCATCTTAAGACAAAGATGGGAGAACTATAGATTGATCGGGGAAGTACCAGCGCCGCCCTCTTAATCCGCCGTAAAGCATTACTTTTTGTTATTTGCCGGTTGAAATGGTGCGGTTGCGGGCTATACTCTGTAGCAAGGCGTCCATCTTAGTCCTCAGTAGTAGCAACGTGTCTACGTTAGAGTTCAAATGGGATTTCAGTCGCGTTTGTGGTTGTACGTGGATGTCTATTGGCTGCAAATGCTTAATATCAGGTGGTTTTCATCCTCGTTTGTTACTCTTCTCACATAAGGCGATCTCAGGTGCGTTGCTGTACATTTACACTATACATGTATATATATTATACACTACACATTTTAAGAAACACTTTCGAAAAATTGTTCTTAATCCAAAATTGAATTAATCCGTTAAGTTACTGAAGACGAATTTTGATCTTAAAAAATATATAGCAAAAGGTATACATATAGAGTTAACTATTATTTATAAATTATAAATAATAATATCGTTAGTATAATGCATTCCCTGAAGGCATTGACTCTATTTACTTCTACGAAGGTGGAAACTCTATACATCTATCGTGCTTTCGTAAAAAGAATTAATGTCAAAACATTATAACAAGAAGCTAGTTCCTAACAAAAACAGTCTTAACTATGCATGTAAGCCTTTGTAGATACGCTAACAATGTAGTTCTACTATAAGACGGCTGTTAAATTTCAAACAAACTTGTTCGAACAACTACAAGCTTTTCAAAGACGGCGATATAATATGAATAGTGCGGCGACCTACTGGTGGCTGGCTTTAATTCTTAAGCATGGTTTGCAATTAACGGTCTTGAAAAGGTCAGAGTTTCTTCGCAGAATATTAGACGTCAGACACGTCAGCAGTGAATAGATTGCTAAAGTTGGAGATATTAATGTTGCTCGTGTTGTAGCTTGGCTTGTGTTTCGACTGGCGATTGTTCTGGTGTTGGTATCTCGTTATTCATTTCTTACTTGATTTAACGGACGTCTATTGAATTTCAACGTCTAAAATTATTTTTAACAAAAAATAAATGGGTTTTATAACCACCATTAAGAGTAAAATTTTAGTTTAATGATAGCATATGGCTATTTTTCGTAGTGAATAGTTAATTGTAGTAATGTCTTAGTGAGACGATAGAGTTGGCAATCCGTTGAACAGGGTAATCTATTTTTATACATTGTAATTTCTGGCTTGCTATTACAAAGGCTTCCTTCATATACAATATCAATGGTTTTGACTTAAATGGATTAGTTTTTACGAAAAATATAAGATTATAATATCTGTGATAATAACATGTCGTGACATGTAATTGCAGAATATTACCGCTCATTACTTGCTTTCGCGGTTTTAGAATGTGATTTAGCGATTAAATATTTCCTACGAAATTATTAATCGACTACCTATACAAACAATTAAGTACGTAAAACTTGTTAAACACAGTTTTGAAAAGCGTGATCCTTTTGCTACGAGACTTTAGGTGGATCGAATATCTCTGGTGAACAGTTAATACAGGTAACAGGCAAACAATTAACATAAAATATGTGAGAACTCTGGTTTAACGACGGCACTGACGTATTCTACTTTTATTACATATGAAAATGTAAATAAGCCACTAATATCACCATTTCACCGACACGAAACAATTGTATCACGCTAAAATAAGTATGATTGTGGTACCTTGCCAAGGGAACCATACCGTCTTACACCTTGTACTAGTGTCGTTTATACGCGTTGGTTACTGGCTGCAGGGGTTAAGATGTGGTGGCATCTGAGTTTGAGGTACTTATACCGAACGCTTAGTTACACTAGTGCGAAAGGCCTTTTAATTGTGCCTTGGAAATAAAATATACAACTGGTGCGTTATTGCATGATATATACAGTTATTTAAAAAGTACAGTTTTAATTGACCAACTGTTTGCGCTCGTTTGCTAAAAGGGGGTAGGTGTGACCGGCGAAGCGCGAAACGTATCGACAACTGTCGTAACAGAACTAACAGACCAGTTGCCATTTGCGCGTAATGAAACCTTTTATTTATAGACTACCTTTTCACTTACATTTCATTTCATCCGTGACTAATCACTACCATACGTTTGTAAAACTGCTTGTTTATTTTCTCTATTAAAATCTATTTCGTAAAATATTTTTTCTGTAGGCTTTTGTAATTGCATTAATATATTAGTCAAATCTAGGGACAACTTAGTTGCTTGCATCATGACTGTTAAACACCCGTATTCACTAATTTAACTTTTGAAACCTTGTAAGACTAATAAAATTTTTTTAAACAAATTCATTAATATTTTTTTAAACAAATTCATTTTTCTTGTATGAAAAACATAATTGTTTATTAGATAGAAGTTGCAAACGAGCATGCCATGCGCTTAATGGAAAGTGATCTCTGCTACAACGAACATCTTTAACCAACCGGGAAGAAGATTACTTGACGTCCATCAGAGACGGTTTGCACGCCTGTGAACTAAGATCATCGCTTGTAAGTGAACCGACAACGTTGATTCACAAGTACAATTATTTTTGCATTCAAACCAATCTTCTGTTAAGTGGGTACGCATTAATTTATGTAAGGAAAAAACTTTAACGTAATTGTTTTTATGATAATTATGCAGCCAACTAGCATGCGACGCAACATGATGCAAAGTATGTGGCTCATGGATAAGGTTACAACGTAGCAAGGATTTAAAAGAGGTGGAAATAGTGGTTTGACTGCGGCGAGGTTACCTTCACACCTATTTTTGCCGTATTGTAAAGGTTTACGCTGACATGTTATTTGATGGGCGTTTTGGGGCGTAAACATAGTTTTCATGGAAAAAATAAATTTTTTGACCTGCTTAAATGGCCACCGATTCAAGTACAGACGTGACCAATTAAACTCAGGTGGTAGAACTTTTAGAATCTTTAGCAATAACAATGCCCCTACGACAATGGTAGGAGTTGTCATTTATACATGTAATTGGTTATGGTTGTAATTGGTGGTAATTGGTTGGTGATGTTAACGTGTAGCGATGATCGCTTTTTATTGGTTAGGTACATGCTCTTTTGCTACTGATACGACATAAAAATGTTCATTAGCTTTTATTAAGTACATAACGAGGTTATCGGTGTGTTTCAATAGGTACCCTGGAGTTGCTTATTGCTTTTACCGCGGGAGTATTTATTGTAAAAATCTCACCATGAATTATCTTTCTCTCAAGAAAAATGCGAAGATATCCATTCCGAAATAAAAAGATACGTACCTAGTTATTCGTATTGAACATGCAAAGGCCTCTTCGAAACTTCAAATTCGATTGACCAAGAGCGGATACGGCCGCAACGCATCGCCAGCTCTTGTAATGGACCAGTTGCGATTTCGAATCCGTTCCGAATGCGAATGCCGTGACGAGTGAGCGGCCCAGCACTAATATGCAATTAAAAATTTCAATATTTTCACAACAGTTTTATTGACTAACCTTCCTCTGGGCGGGCACATCAGTGATGAAACCGATAATTGATATTTTAGGTACTATTAGGTTAATAAAGTACTATTAGGTTAGTTCCGACCTCGCACTCCTGACATCGAAGGCTCAAATTCCTGGCATAATGTGCATTTATATTTTTTTTAGTCATCTTCGTATTGCAATTCACGCTATACCTGAGAGTTTTCCATAAAGCTCTCGTATCGTGTGAAGTGCACGAATCCGCACATAATAACTGTTTTAACATACCAGACCACATAAACAAACCTACCATAATCCGTTGAGTATTATCGTTAAGTAATTAAGCAGGGATTCTAATTTTGATTTCAAATTACGATTTGTTGTAGCATCCATATGTATTTTAAATTGATTGTCGTTTCTTTGTCCCTTTTTTCTTACCCTCCTTTAGAAGATCAGGATCTTCTGTATGACTTTGAAAGATTAACTTAATTATCCTCTAGCCATATTGAGTAATTTAATGTTGCTATTAAAAAACCTTCATTAAAAGATAGAAATTCAAAGTCTATTTATCATCTTATCGATGTTAAGTTGAATCTAAACAGAAAATACTGTTGATAGTATAGTTATGCAATAAAAAAGTATTACATACTAACTATTTAGCTATTACATTTTCAGGATTATCGAGTCTTTATTAGTATTGGTACATTATGGCATGAAAACGTCAATAAATTAGTTTACATCTATTCACGGTTATATTACTTGATGACGGTAGAACAATAGTTCGACTGCGGAGGTACCATCGCCACTCTTATAAGCCACCACGAAGTAAATCTTGTGTTTCGGTTGGAGAGGTGTGGTTGCCGGTCACACATGAAGCGATGCGAACACCTTAGTCCTTAGAAGTAGCGACGCATTTAACTACAACCTTAGGAAGGAGTGCAGCTTTGAGGTTGTATTTGGATGTCCTTGAAGTGTAGCGACTCATCATCAAATGTCCTGCATGCTCGTATGCTGCTCTTTGGACATAAAAATCATGAAGTTGTGACAGGAAAATTAGTAGGTATATACCGCTTGACAAGAGCAATATAAACATGGTAATGCGCCGAGCGTGACGCGGTATGCGCGGGCGCAGCGTACAATAGATGAATGCGTGGACGCGATTTCATTTCCTGCGCGCGCCGACCCGTGGACCAATTTCCGGTGACACTAGTGCCCGATTGTTGCCGAACGCTTCAACGAGATTGACTCGGATTGGGGCCATGTATTGACTGTTACGTAACTATGTTGTTCTCATATATTTTTAATTCTCTTACGCCGGTAATACTCCAAACCAAAGCAATTCTGTTTCAATGGGAATGTGTTTCCGGTTCGCCACCTTAGTCCTAAACGCATCATGTAGCATCGCATCCTGTTCTATGTAAAATCTACATGCTCGCTTACCCAAAAAAGTCGTTGTTCGTCTCTTATATAAAATATTAAATATCGTCTTAATTATGTAGGTAACAAATTTTTTTTTGGAGAAACTATAAGTGTATTGAAAAACCAAATGCAATATTAAGTAAATGAATGACGAAAAAGAAAAGCATTTCTATGTTAGCCGTCCATCTAAAGTTTTATCTCTTAATATCGTTCAAGCGAAAATCTATTTATGAAGTCCTGTGCAAGATCTTTGTAACGCGTTCAAATAGTTCTTGTTGCTCGTTTCTTGAACTTGTTTTCAGCACTGCATTGTAAAATAAACTGATCCTTGACTTACTTTAAACAATGGCGTTTGTATCTAGAGTTTTAGCTTCTACTCAATACGCTCAAGTAAGTAGGTTTTAAAACAGGTTAAGTATGGTTATTTTCGGTATAAATAAAATAATTAAAATCGAATACAGCAAAAAACGCTTATCGGTTCTTAGTAATTTTAATCTTCGAGTATGAACAGTGATTAAGTTATTTTATATTATGGACTTTTACGGCACTAATGCGAGCAGAAAAATAGAGATTACATTTTAAATACATTTTAGGTAACTCTAGCTACTCGTATGTACGTATGTTAGTGTAAGTATATATGTTTTTGCTATAACGACAAAACAACTTATTATTAGATTCATTATAATATTATTAGTGTCTTAGCTATAAAATACGATATTAGGTCCCTTATATGCGCTTTGTTGAATCGAAGGTAGGCGAATGTAACAGAATTATCATGCTATAATATCTTATGATTGTGAATAAATTTATTGTGGCATTTAAACTATTGATCTTATTACAATAAAATAGGTGAAATGGGATTCATTAAAATGTATCGTACTTTTTGTTGCCTATTCGTCTTGTCATGCCTATTATGCTGCCACTATAATTTATAAAAGCACAAGATTTATTTATCATATTTCATGATATATGAAATGAAAAATATTTAGATACAGAAATTTATAATGAAAAAAGTACCTAATTATAGCGTTTTAGTACCTATAATTTAACAAATAACTCCATTAAAATATTACTAATCATAAATTTTTAACTTTTGTCATTATTTTTCAAAATAATTATGTCCGTATAATGGTTATTTTGAGCAATGAAACTCATTGTGGTCACGTGAGATTATTATAATCGTGGTGTAAGGTACATGTTTTCTGTAAAATAGTAAAATCTTTCATAAATATAACTGGATATTATTTTTGTTGCGTGGGCGATATGACAAGTTGGAAATTTTAACGTTGAAGTATGCGTGTGGCACGCAGATTTGTATTTCCATTTAACACGCGTTGACATAAAAAAGGATTTAAAAGGAATAACCATATTTGTGACGTCATTGGAAAAAGTCGATAAAAAGGTTTTTTTATGGAATTGAAGTAGCCAACGAGCACGCAGTCTACCTGAGTGCTAACCATAATTAATTTGAGATAGTTCTATAGATTATAACTGCGCAGTTTTATTGTAAGTTATTTCCCATTTTTCTTTATATTTACTGCACGACTTTAAACCACTCATAAATAATAATTATTACATGTAATATTTTAAGTAACGTTCGTACTTGTAGATTCCTATTTGTAAAAAGGTTAGTCGTTCATAAGAATCTGTAACCAAATCTAAATATTACTGTATTGCGTAATTGCATCTAATTATTCTAAGATTAAATTTCAATATACCAATCTGACATATTTCAAAATCATTGTGTTAAACACAGGAGGTGCTATTTTGTTTTACCAATTTTTTTAGTTTAGCACGAAGTTCCAAGACAGCAGACTACTAAGCAAGTCTTTCTTACAAGTCGTACATATGATACGGTGCTCTTTTAAATATACATTTTGTACGTGTGATGTGTGCACGTCTATATGTGTGTGAGTACTCATATCACCTGAGTGAATCGTCGCTTAATGACTGAGGACTGTCTGCCTACGAAATGCCGCGCCATGAAGAAGTTTGATATGAAAAAGGTTTTGCTTTGTTGTCGAGTTCAAAATCCTTTGTCACGATTTTTACTACTGAACACTGTAAATTGTTGTTTAACAATATAAACTGATGTTCGTATACAGTACATGTAAATATGTAAAGCAATGTTCGTAGGAATGGCTGCAAGCTATTTTGTATTCCAATATTAGGCACGAAAGTCTTATGACGATTAAAGGAAGCCTGGAGCATACATCACTATGCTGCTTATAAGTCCAGAATTTTAGTATTGAAACAACTAAAAAAAGGACTAATTTTGAGATGGTACAGTCGAAAATTATTAAATAGTTAGAATATATGAAAACCTGCCAGCATTTTAAGTATGCTAGAGACCTAAAGTTGATCTGGAATGCACCGGTAACCCTAAAATAAGGTTTTCATAGTGATGTTAACAACGTGTATATGAAACTGTAAGTTATTAATTATTTTCAAGACAAACATGGCCGTACAAAGGAGGCTTTTCACACAGACTGGGTCGTCTGCTAGAGCAGTTTCTTTTACAGAAAGCTCACTGTCTTGCCGTGATTTTTCTGCTTCTTGTTTAGGTCTACAAACACGTAAATTTTATAAATCTTGGACATTTTCAAACGGTTTCCCGAACACATTTGATATAGCGTCATAAGTATATGGGATATTCCAACACTGTATTTGTGAGGTAGTAGAATTATAGTTCGAATGTAGAGGTGCCACTGCTGCCGTCATAATCCGCCGTAAAGCAGATGTTCTTTTTGTGTATATGTGAAATTATTAACACCCAAAGTTTTTAAAATAAATTACTCGACTGATTTGAATTAAACTTATTATATAATGAAGTCTAGGCTGTAGATTGAGGGGGTTTTGTGGATATATAATTATTCTCGCCTCTTAAAATGTTGGCAAACAAAGTCGCGGGTGCAACTAGTTATGTAAAAAACCAACGCCGTTCAACCGAGGCAAGTTTAAAATAAAATAAAACATTACTTGTACTTGCGTACAAAAACTCGCATAAATTCTAAGTATAATGTTTACCTACTTAACTCAACGAAAGAAAAATTCTAATTAACGTTAACCTTCTGTATGGAAAACCTTTAAGAACTCGGCCTAACTAGTGTTGTAGTGTAGTATTGTAAACGTGCGTGCGGTCAGCCGTTACCGCACAAAATTTGTTATAATAATGGCTGCCTTGGGTAAACTACCTTTTATAGCATCAATTACTATATTATGTCGCTGTAATTTCCTGAAACACGCACTTTCAAACGAGTTAGTGTTTTTTGAGGGTAGCCGTAGTACTGAATAATTGAATAGACTGCTACGAAGATATGGGAGATCGCGACGTTTTAAGCAGTGTTATAATGATGTGTCCCTTATTCTTCGGTTAATTCTATTGCAATGATCAGCCTTTTGTACTTAAATTTGCTATCAGTTTTTAGAAATTTGTTTTGATTTATGATTTTTAAATTCTCTAATAGTAATACTTTATGAAATAATATATTTGTTTACAATTATAAAGGAGTAGGTAGTGTCCCAGGACTCGAACTTCATAATTAAGAATAACAGTTTTATAATATGTTATCAATTTACAGTTATGACTATTATTAACTAACTATTATATGTATATATTATTAAAACACATGGCTGTAAAAACCTCTTTGCGGGTTATGTAGATTGTAAATGATTGACAAGTTAAATAGCGTCGGGCGTAGTCGGGAATTGATGGAATTAGGCTTTAAGTTCCGGTTGTTGTCGATAGATGGCAGTCACTAAATCTTGTTGGAAACCGTATGGGCAGTTAGGATACATTGGACAAGCAGGTTGGCATTCAACCCCTATGTCCACCAATATGATTTCGAGCAACATGGTCGATTACGCTCCAGGCTTTTCCCAATTGCCACCCGTAATAAGTTCAGTAGTGAGATATAAAAAGGGGTACAGACAAATATGTTTCTAACCTTATTTTAATCAGGTTCTTTCGATTCCCTTACTGGAAAACGAAATATATAACCCGGCTAAAATATCGTAGCGCTCGTAGCGTCTGTATCACAAATGTAAATAAAACTCGTGTACTTATGTTGTGCTCAAATACTGAAGCAGCGTAGCGGGTCACGTACCAAACGTTCTTATGTAGAGACGAAACTTTTGCCAGATAGTCAAACTTACTCAGAGTAATAAGACGGCGATTCAGACTTGGTTTTTTTCAACAAAGTGAACGGTATAAAGATATCCTGTTTAAACAAAATTACATGGTAAACTATTCCTTAGGTTATGTTGAAAGAGTTTCTAACGGGCGACCAGACCCAAAGTAGCCGCTACAGTCTATAGATATCCACATCCAACCTCAACGAGCTAATACATAATTTCGAAAGACGATTAGTGCATACTTGTGTATCGAATCTAGTAGATCCTCAACGTAGCCATCAGAAATTCATACCACTAGCTATAACACTTTCTTGTAAAATAATACTATAAACAATATCTCAACATGATTATATTTATTAGTCTAGCTGTGTGCCTTTATATAACGATAAAATTAAAATTTTAAATACCTCGTATTTTCATATGTCTACAACTCACATCTCTATGGTAATAAAACTTTATATATGTCACGTTGGTAGCTTTTCTTTTATGTAATTGTTTTTAACTTTATGTTTTCAAAATAAATTGGAAAGTAAACATTTATACTTATAAATGTTGTTATATGATTGTGTAATTTTAAGTCTAGAGCATGAATAAATATGCCGGAGCCCATCAATGGTCAGTCAACACGGATTCTAAAAGCCTAGACATGAATATTAACCGAGTGCCGTTTGAAAGAGGCTTTAATTAAACTGCTATGGTCTGGTAAGCTGACGGCCTGGTGCGAAGTCTACGCAAGTCATGTTAACCTTACATATTTAAGTAACAGCAATTTGTGTGTACTTTTTAAATATTAAAATGTGTACTATTTCCCATGCGCGGCTATTTATACATATATATGTTGCAGTCCGAGTTACAACCAACAAACTCATAAAACATACATAGCACGGGCGTGTATAGAGCGGTCGGCGCCGCCGTGGCGTGTTGTGGAGCGCGTTGCTATGGCAACACCCCCTCCCACCCCCATCAACTTTCAGCTGACCTGCCGACCTCTACTGACGACTCGTAACTGTCAGTTCTATAGGGTTTGGGTAGGTTCTAATTCTTTGTGGCGTTACCTCTTTTGTATGATACTACATTTAACGAAACTCTTAATGTTTACTAATTAATTGCGATGGGACAATTTACGGCAAGAGGTAATAAATGGCTTGTAATTTTATTACACTGCGGTAGGGGCCTCTGTCCGGATTTAACTAGAACGGCGGGATAATGGTCCAAATTCCTCGACTAATTGAGGCAAGTACTGTCTAAAATTGGTAACGTTACGCCGAAAGTAGCTTTTACGAGTTATTACAATATATATTTTCATTCTATTTCATTGTTTTTTTTTAATCTCTAAATGTTTGGAAAGTCAAAATTATACAGATTTTTTTATTTCTTTTATAATTTCTATATTTACAATGCTCACCATTGTATATAATGATTATGTTATGTTAAATAATAATTGTATTGTTTTGACCTTCCCAAAATAATAGGCACGTTGAAAACACTAAATAGCTTGTTGAAAATGAGTATATAATAGATGTAATTACGTAACTCTGCGACGTAGTGATGTAATGGAAGGCTTGATAAAAACAAAATGTTTATTTGATATCTTCAGTATTACATTATATTAACTATGAAAATATTTTGTCGTAAAAATGTATGATCCCATTTTTACGACAAAATATTTTTGAACATTCAGTTAAGCTTATGTTAATTTAGCATGACGATGTTTCGACACAAACTCAAATATATCAATATAAACAAGTCTATCGATCAATGAGCAGGAACCTCAACTCAATCCTGAAAACAGGAGAGCTGCAAAATCATTTTTCACAATTGCCTTTATAACTTTATAGCTTGAATTGTCATTCCAACTCATGCGTGTATTTGTGGCGCAGGAATAATAAATGATCATTTAGTTACATGTTGGTAAAATATTTCTTCGGCTGAAAATCTGTGAACACGTCGAATAGAATTGGACTCCTATGAAAGGGCGAATATTGGCGTGACTACTGATTAACTGCCTAAGATGTAATTCCACGTGTAAGTTTTTTCATGTCTAACTTCTTTCACTTAGCAGAATTATTAATTGTTTAAAATTGCTGTTATGAGTTTTATTTATATCAGAAGGGCATGATGATGTTAAACAGTCGCTGCAGCTTAGGGACATTATTGTCCAACCTCAAATTAGATAGAAGTATTATCTGTGATTATTCGTATATTGTAGATGTCGTTTCACTTGTAACCGTCTCTCTATATTAAAATAGTTGCTTCCAAGCAGGTTATGTACACGGCTGTGGTATCCCCCTGTTCAAACTGTAGTTGTACTACCTGTCAAAATAATGGAATATTCGTATATAATATGATTTTTTTTTTCAAAATGACGAAATATGTAACATACAGTCCATTGCGAGTTGTTAGGAATATAACATTTCGGCAAACATTTTATATAACAATAAATTTACCAGGCTAAAATTTGCTTCAAAGTTCTTTAAATGTTAGTTATTAAAAAGTTTATTTATGGCATTTCAATAGCAGTCACAATCTGACTTTACAATTACAGTTACGTTTTTGTTTTTATCGTTTGCATTAGAGCTCTTATTTACGCAATTAATGATGGAAACTGCCTGCATTAAATTCCATCTTCTATCTACACAATAAGCGTGGAAAGAGATTGTATGGTTGTTTTTAAGGCAACTGTTCGGTACATACGTAATCGCTTTTCGTTGGAAAATGATGATGATTTATACTTTATATGCGACATCCCTAGGTTTCAAAGTGTAGTCTAGTTCTTGACGTTCTCACCGTTATGAATACTTCAAGCTTTCAGTGCTTGTTTTTGTGCACCTCGGGCCTGCAGAATATATCGGTTATGTGCCTTAGTTAAAAAAAACTTCTTTAAAAATATATTCTATATATCTGATTTTATTAATTAAAATAGCGCTATAAATAAAATCTATTCATATAAGTTAATAGAGAGGCTAATAGATTAGTTATTGAAGACTTATCTCTACGGAATTACATTTTGTTTAATATACAAGTTTTATTAATGTAGTGTGTGTAATGTACGTCGATAAAACTTTCTGTTTGAAGAGTGATCTAGTTTTCGGGAGATTATTCCTTAATCTCCAAAGGTGGCAACGCATCTGTGATGGAGTTTGAAGGAATTCTGTTCTGGAGTTGGATACACAAGAATGTCCACAGGTGATACTGGTTGTTTATCATCAGGCTGGCTGCTGGTATGTTCGTTTTCTACTTCATTTATATGAAGTTCATAATCCTTTACATAGAAAAAAGATAAAATAAAGAAGTTTATATAGCAGTCGAGAGTTTAACTACCTTTAAACATATTTGAATGATATAATGTTATATTTGGAACACTATCAACATTTCACATTTTTTATATTCGTAATATCTTAAGACTCATTATACAGTATACCTATTACTCATTTTTTTTATGTGATAAGAGCAGCAAACGAGTGTGCAAACCACCTGATGTTAAGTAGTCCCAGCCCATAGACATCCACGTACAACCACAAACACGACCGATATCTTATCTGAACTCGAATATAGATGCGTAACTGCTCCTGAGGACTAAGATGGTCGTCTCGCTTCAGAGTGTAGTCAGCATCCGCGCCTCTCCAACCGTAACACAAGTAATACTTTATCAAGTAAGTATCATCGCCCTTTCATCGCCTGAAGTTTGACTTGGAGAGAATGCTTAGAGCATTAAGTTCGCTTTTTTATTTTTAGTTTTAAGTAAGGTAAAAAAAGATAAAAAAACAGGGGTTAATATTACACATACATCGCAAGTTCCCGCTCTCATACATTTTTATATACATTCACTATCTTAACTAAGAAAAATTGCGTGCCTCGAAAACTTTGTATACCATATTATATTTACTCCTACGTGTAGGAACACTTTTCATACTTTCCACCGGCAAATGAGTGACTCACGTGTTAGAGATCAAAGGGATAATTATGTAGGGAGCAGTATGTTTTCATGCAAAGTTTTATGTCCTACAGAAAGGGCATTAATTTTTATCTATGCGGATGCTTTTATTTTACTTTTTATTCATTAGAAATGCGTTTTCCGCCTGAAATAAATATAACCGTAATAAGAGGGACATATTTTTTTAGTTATTCATTTACTGTTTCTGTAAAGAGTATTGTAGAGATTTTAAAGTATGGACAAAGTACTTACCATTATATAAAATACATTACAATAACTTTTCATATTATTTACGTCATATATATTTTGTTAAAGAGTATCAAATGAGCGTGCAGGTGGCCTAATGTTAAGTAGTTGCTGCAGCCCATGGTTATCCATAGCCATACTCAAATAGAACTGAAGTTCTATATAAGACACGTAGATGCGTTGCTTAATCTAGGGGTTTGGATTGTCGTATTTGTAAGTATAGCCGTCAACCGTACATATATCTTCAACCGAAACACAAGAGTTGTTTTACGGAGGATTATGAGGATAATTATGAATATGAGTTACTTCTGCGGTCGAACTATATGCCTACCCTTTTACCACCTTACCACCTTCCAATATAAAAATATATCTGCTTCTCATATAGAGTCCCAGGTTCAATTTCGAAATACATGATGTTGTTGAATGTAGGAATCCATTCTGGAATTGAGCCTTTGTGTATTTGTATGTGTGTTTTCCATAGCACTTACAGTATTGAAAATGTAGGGCACGGCCCTCATATTGGCAGAGTGTGCTGTTTATTTATTTAACTGAAGCCTTGGTGGAATTCGCATACGATTTATTTTACTTTCGGTGTTAAGTAACATTTGAATATTTTTTGTGAAAGTTAACTTCGTTTCAGGAAAACCTACTTTTTCGATGCTTACTATTACTTAGTGTCTAATTAGTAATGTTTAAGTGAAAAGCGAAAGTGAATGAATCAGTAAATAAGTTAGTGAATCAAGTAATTACTTTCAAATGTATCCCGTATCTATAAGTTATTTATTTTCCTAAGTTAACAGAAGGGAAATATTTTATTGTATACGGTAATACAACGTTACCTATATATTATTAAATGCATTTAAAAATAAAACGATCTAATTTTACTAACGACTGTAAATTCCTTACAATGGTAGCTTTCGCCTGTCTATACAAATTAATAAAATTATAGTGTCTGTTCGTCTCTTGTTAGTCATTTTAAAGGATTATAATCTTTTACCCATAATCAAAAAACTAAAAACTTTATAAATTTACGTTTGATTAATTGGCTTTATCTTATGTGGTGTAAGTACGAATCTTGTTAACTCCTGTACCAATTTCGACTAAAAATTCATATAAAGGCAAATGAGAATGTTTATTAAAGTAGTCTTACTTTTTACCACAAAATCATTTAGGGTTCCTGCGTTAAAATCGAAATACCACGGCCACGCGGGCAGTACAGAGTCGGAAAGCTCGTATAAAACATAAAAGGCTTTCGCAAAGGATTTTATACACAAAAGGATAATTTTGCTTTTAGCTTGCACTATATGTGCCGGCGTCCGCTATTGTTCGATGCGAGCCTTAAGCGGGCCAATTTGCAAATGAACTGTTTCTCGTATTTCCTAATACAGATTTTGACTAGGTACATTTTTTATCAAAGGATCAGTTTTTATCAAAAGATCCTGTTTTTTATAAAAGGATCAGTTTTTATCAAAAGATCATTTTCATCAACGTAATCGACTGTCTTAAATCTGTTACACGTAACAGACTCAAAGATTGAACGAAAGTGGTTGTTCTTCTGTTGCCGTAGTTCAGATGATCTTTGCCTCAAGGGACTGCGGCCCTCAAGGTATACCTTTTAACCCGTAAATTTCTTAAGGGATCTACTGTCCCTGGCAGACCACAAACTCGGCCTTCTGGCAGATAGTGTCGTTGAATGCTGACTTGAGTTGAGTTGAGCACCAACCCTCCTGGTGATCGGAGGAATCCAAAAGCGTCCTAGGCAGCGGCATCTATTTTCAACCATCATTAATACATAGTGGAATAGCGTGGTGGATTATTATCAAGGCTTTCTCTCATTTAAGTGAGAGACCCGTAACTTAGCATGCAGCCAACGTATTGTTTAAAAAATCCTGTTTTTATGTGAGAGGATTATCAAAAGAGAATGTAGGCAACTTGATTTTTAACAATCGCTGCATCCATGGATATCCGCATACAACCTCTTCAAACATATAAAAAAATTGCCCCCCATTCTTTCGAATCATTTTATAATTATTTTTAGAGCGTAAAGGCAATAAATTTTGATTCGAAAGGTAGTACAAGCCACCTATTTAATGTCAAAAAGTTATTAATCCATCCATATCGCATTGCCAACAATTAAACAAAATGAAATAAACCCCGAACGTGTTAATATTAAAGCGTTACAGCATTTCCGTAACATTATTAATGTATTAAAGCGTGCCTGCGTTGCAAATTTTTGCCTTTTATTCTGCATTGCGGGTGGTTTTTTGACATTTATCATATCGTGGCGTCCGCCGTAGCCTTAATAGGCTTTTTGGAACATTACCAGGTTACCTACGCCGTTGCCGACGACTGTGCGCCGCGATGTGTTGCGGCGATATTGAAAAACTTCCTTGTCAATATAGTTCTCCTTATTACCCGACTACGGCGAAATAAAAGGAGAGGTTTGATTTACTAAAATAATATTATAGCAGTGTTTTAGTAGGTCCGTCTTCATACAACATTATCTTAATACTTACAAATTTCCAATATGCTATTGTTATTAAATGTACTCATCTTATTGTCAACGACAACGACAAGTCAAGTCAATGTCAAGTCGACGACAGAACTGACTGTAATTTAATATTTTTATTTCCGACGATTTTTTCCGACGTTTTGGATTAATCATGTAAAAAATGTAATATAATGTATACTTACAATGTAGTACCCCCGTTTCAATTTATTTAATTCAATAATTTTGGGTTCGCTAATTAATATTTATTGGAATTTTTTGTGGCACAGAATATGCAATAATTTAAGTTGAAGTTTGTCGGTATTCTAAAGGAATCAATAACATAATTGTGATTTACTACTTCATCCTTATTTTTAGGTTAATAAAAATATGATTAGTAATTTCTACTGAATAAACATGTTTTTTACGTCTTTTAGAATGCTTAGCGTGCAAAATTACCCGACATTTTTTTATGTGAGAAAAGTAGCAAGCCAACAAGCAAACCACCTAATTTTATGTAGTCACAACCCAGAGACATCCACGTATAACCACAAACACGACCGAAATCTTATATGAGCTCACACGTAGATATGTTGCTAATCCTCAGTTCTAAGATAGTCGACTCGCTTCAAAGTGTAGCCGGCAACCACACCTCTCCAAACAAAACACAAGTAATGCTTTACGACGGATTACGAGGGTGGCGTTGGTGACCTCCCCGGTCGAAATATAGTTCTCGCATCTTGAAAATGGATTACGGACAACTGGGCATATGACAAATTGTCTTATTTAGCAAACGTCCGCGGCACGTAGCATGCTCGCGCCTGCCGTGAAAAACGGCCTACACCGATTTATCTAGTGCCCGTTTTATGTATTCGCGGGGTTTTCTGTACTGTACTCGCTTTTCGGCTTCTTTTTTCAGGTCACGCGTTGCACGTGTAGAATATAATAAACGTATGTAAACACTCGTATGTGTAAACTATTTATATTATTTATTGTATATAACTATAGTTTGTTTGGATTTTTTTATTATTAATATTTTGTTTGTGAAAATTAAATAGTAGGTAAGCTCGACGTGGACATCTTTGGTCCGTGGAGTCCGAATGTCAAAATGATTTTCAACCACTTAGTCCTACGTTTGGTCGACGCTGTCGGTAACAGAAGGGTTGGTTCATGTCTCTCATAGAGATTTGCGATCGCTATTTAACGAGGGAATGTGGTTAGCGTTCTTAGTACCATGTAACATGGGTTCGAATTGTATTTAGATTGTTAGGCAGGCTTTTATTATAATTAATGTTAAGATTTGGTTGTGGATTAGAAGACGTGGAGCGTCCTCCGTCAATTCATACCGGCTCTAACACTGACAGATTGGATATTGACCAGAGCGTATTTTTTATATTCCTTAATGATAGTAAAAATATTTATTGACATTTTTTGT
>DWON01001680.1:0-23456 GCA_018251015.1 Phocides pigmalion okeechobee
AACCACACCTCCCCAACCGAAACACAATACATGAAGAACATGTCGCTTTACGGCGGGTTATGAGGGTGAGTGCCGCCCCGGGCGAGCTCTAACGGCTCTACCACCTTTAAAACTACGTATGATATATAGGTTTTTATATAAGAGTAGAAAACGAACGCGCAAGCCACCTAATATACGCCACTGATGATCATACATATCCACATACATCAAACAGGACTAAAGTATGAGATATGAGCTATATACTAAACTATGAGTTGTGATAATTGCCTCGCGTATGGCCGGCAACCAAACGTATCTAAGTGACATACAAGAGTTGCTTCACGGAGCATGGCGGTGGTACCTCGATAGAACTGTAAAACAATGAAAGTACCAATTAGCAACTTTAATGTTTAAACCTGACAGGGTCTGTCTGTCTGATCTGTCCGTGACAGAGCACGGACATTTAACCACTGAGCTATCACTCCACGCTCATAACGTCACATAAACTCGCCAGGGAATCGAAACCGGACCCCTCGTGACAAAAACCAAAATCTTAACTATATCACTCTATGTACATAACTTCAAAAATCACCCTGCCAGGGATACAAACCCGGAACCTCTCGTATCAGAGGACAGCTTAACCACTAAGCTATCACTCAACACATATAAGTTCGAACCTTAACTTGTCAGGGAATCGAACTCCAGACCTGTCGTATCAGAGGCTACAATTTTAACCACTAATTGTAAGCTAACATACCTATAACTTGACAAATGAGACTCGGCAGGGAATCAAACCTTGGACCTTGAGGTGTTTTAGCAACTAAGCTATCACTGCGTGGAACTGATAACGATTTCAACTAAATACGGTTGTTATGGGTCAGACATAGTTTTACTATTCTTACTATTATTACGTACTAAATACTAGTTCTAAAACGTGACTTCAAATTCAGCTTCAAATTCAAATATTTTTTTCATTGTATGGTATTTACATACTGATGAATGTCAAGGGTACAATTTGTAAGTGGGAGAAATATATATTTTTTGGAAAACTTCAATGAACTATTACTAACTTTTAAATAACGACGGACGGAGCGGGAGTTGAGCATGAGGGATTATAACGAACCCCTCCCCCCTCACTTAATAGTGGGCGAGGGCTACTATGGTTAAGCGGAGGTGGCAACAACGAGTTCAGGTGCGGGCAAAGAGGGTATACCTCGAGACCCGTATTCCCCCGCTCATAGAAGCTGGGACGTCCCCCGATGATGATGATGATGATGATCAGAAGATAAATCGTTTTGATTGTAAAAGATTATAATTATTTTAAATCCTTTAAATTCGATTAAAACATTGTTTAAATACGATACCAAACAAACAGACAGACAAAAATATAACTCGATTATCTTAATTTCAGCCCCCAAAGATTTTTCTAAAAATATAGTTTCTCATTCTCAGAGCCCAAACATTTTTTGCAACGTACACGATGTACAGACATACTGATCTTTCCTCTTTATTATATGTATAGATTACTAATGCAACTTAAGAATTCCACACAGAGTCAGACACACCCACAAACACAGTCACTATAGCATAGCGGTATCCACTCATTTATTCAATAAGAAACTTAATAGTAACGTGATAAAATTTAAATTACCCTGCGGTGTCCTCACCCATACATACACAAGGAAACGATGTTACAATACCATGTTGGGGACCAAAGGATTTTAAACTTTGTTAAGTGGGTTTAAAGTCTAAGTTGCAATGGGTTAGTTATACGTGAGGATGGAGTCATCGGCCGCTGTCCGACCTTGCCTCTTAGGTTAACGAACTCCAACCAAAAATGGCGGCGATCGTACGAAATTCAAATCGTAACGGTTTGGAATTTTATATCGGTTACTTTGTTTTTTTTATTGTTTTGTTATCAGCCTGGATTTTTTAAGTTTTATTTTTTTATTTTTTAATCAAGTAAAACACACAATAAACACAATATTGAATTGACGGTAAAGATAAATTTTCACCTTTGGACATTTGCAAATAACTTCAATCAATCAAATGTGTTACTACTTCCAAGAACTGAGGACTGAGATAGGCTTTATATCTAAGTAAGCCGACAACCTAACCTTATAATCAAAACGCAATTGCTTTACTAGAAATAGGTGTGACGATAGTATCTCTCCTATCGAAAAGTTTCGAGAGACGACGAGGAGAGAAGACGTACCCGGTCCGGATTCGAATTTTTAAGACATTAGATTAGTATACCCGTAACTTATGTACTAGATGCTGGAAATCTGAAAAATATAATCAAACCAATATTATAAACGTGAATGTAAGTTTGTTTGTTACGCTTTCACGTCAAAACTACTCAACCGATTATCTTGAAACTTTGTACACTTATTCGTACAGGTATTAAAAAGGACATAGGATACTTTTTTATTAAAAAAAAATAAAAAAAATATATTGTCGGATGTGATTCTGCGAAAACAATTTTAAATTTAGCAACTTCAAAGCCTTCAAATGAATAGCTTACTGACTATAGCTTTATTTTTCTTGATTTTTCTATATTTCATGTTATTTTGTTGTGTCAATGATAAGCAATAATAAAATTATTTCTATTTTTTTTGAGGTTAGCTACCAGTTTATTGTCTTGTTTATTACTGCTGCAATGATCTTTGATATTTATTTGAAGGCTTCAGCGCGAGCGAAACCGCAGGTAGAATTAGTAGTATTATAAAAACATTTTCAAACATAATTTACTAAAAGAAATATATTGCTCAATGTAAATCTAACTTCAAATTTAATTACATATTTTTCCACTTGAGGAATGGTATTCATATTTATTTATTTATAAGTTTTGTACACGGTATAACACGAGGAAAGGTATATAATAGAAGGTAGTACAAAGGACTGCTTATTTCAAAATGAAATCTCTTCCACCAATCCCGTGATCGGAATGTGCACATGGAAAGCAAATCTAGCGTTCACCAACCCATATTCTATATAATAAATATATTTTTTAATTGAAGCAGCAAACGACCATGCGGTACACCTAGCCACATGCCCATAAACATCTGTAACTAACTCCATAAAGAACAAGAGTCCCACTTGAAGTCGATCACGCGTTGCTACTGAGGACTAAGGTCGCCTCGTTTGTAAGTGAATAATTCCACACTATTCTACCGAAACATTTGTTTTAACTGCGGATTATGAGGTCGGTGGTGGTATCCCCCCGGTCGAACTGCTGCTCTAGCATCTGTAAAACTAATAAATAATGTTTATAATGATGTGCCTGCTTCTTTTTATTTAATGACCATATTTTGGGTATAAATATTGTATTATTTAGCATTTGTGTTTCATCTACGAATACACAGACCTTATGTCCCCAGTTTTGTAGCGCCGACGTAAACACAGCACTTGTGTTCGCCCGTAATCCATACACATTTGTACGTACAACACAGGTGTGTCCAGCCGCAAGCGCTGCGCCGCGCGATACACAGTAATGTTGAACGCCGCAAGGAAAATGTTAATTAATTAATTAACCTATTCTTTCTTTTGTTTCAGCTCAAATCGAGATAATACCGTGCAAGGTGTGCGGAGATAAGTCTTCAGGGGTGCATTATGGGGTGATAACCTGCGAGGGTTGCAAAGGATTCTTCAGACGCTCCCAAAGCACAGGTCGGCATCTGATTTACTGTTATCAATTAACCGAATTATTTATTTATTTATTTAATGATTTATTATATCGCCTCTTATAGAGAAATGTTACAAAAGGGCAATCTTAATGCCTGAGGGCATTCTCTGCCAGTCAACTCTGGGTGGATGCAGAAAATTTTATGTATAGATTAATAATAATTTTCTTTATCATACTAACAATAAATATATAAGAAATAAAACTCCTGTTCTATTTGAGATTGAACGTGGTTGTCTATGGGCTGCAGTGACCACTTAACATCAGGTGGCCTGCATGCCCGTTTCTTATTCTTTCTCATTAAAAAAAGGAAATTGTATTTTTGTACGTTTGTTCCGATTTCACATCAGAACAGCTGAACCGATTTTGATGAACTTTAGTAAGAACAGAATGAACGTAAATGAAATTTATAGTATACTAGTGGGCACATAATGTTGCAGCGCCACCTATTGGGTTTGATTGTGAATCCAAACCATTCTCGGATCCACCTGAAGACACACAAAAAGAATCATTAAAACCGATTCACCCGTTTAGAAGGGGTTTAGTGACATACATACACACAAAAGAATTATATATATCGAGAGAGAAAGAGATAACGATAATTTATATATTCTAATTTTATAAATATTATTACGTCAAAAGAGCTGACCCGATTTCGATGAATATCAACATAGAAATAGTTTAGACCTTAGAGACGGATATAGGCTACTTTTCCCTAAAATAAAACTTCAAGGGGTTGAAATAAGGGATACAATTTGATAGGAGAAAATATTTTTGTATGTTAGGGATACAAATCTGTTTTTTAAGAGGAATAAGAAAGGCATTTTGGAAATTACATCCCAAGGGGGGGGGGGAGGTGCTTGAAATATGAAATTTTATATCAACTTTTGTGCGAGCAAAACTACGTCAGGCATGACTTTAGTCTTGTTTATAATAATAATTTTATTTCGAACATCTAAGGCTCATGTACTATATTACATTAATTTAGTTAGACGTGGATATCCATTTAACATCAGATGGCTTGCACGCTCGTTTGCTACTTCTACAACATGAAATAACAGTATTAGTCATTAATACATATTTGACATGTCAGATTTTTTATGACATATATAAGGTTAGTTACAGATGTCTCAATAAAAGCTTTTCTCATATTCTTTTATGTTCAGACGGCAATCAGTTACAATTTTATATTTTCCTAGAGGTTCTCATACAACCTCAAACAGGATTGAGGTCTTATGTGACGTCATACGATGGGACCCATCAGTAGCTACGCATGTTAATCCTTTCAATAAGCTTACATTATAAAAAAGGGATAGTTCTAAGTAAAATAAGTCTCAGATTAACAGTCCGCTGTCTGATTATCAGCTTACCGTCTAATTAAAGCCTCCTGTCTGAGCTAATCAACCAACAAACTAACCATTCAGTGTGAGAGTAACTTGCTGTCTGGTTAATTCAGGTTACCGTTTGAGCTATACAGCTTTCTGTCTGAGCGAATCAATCTATGAATCTGACTAAATCAACCCGCAGTCTAAGTAAACCTTAACTAAACTGTGGTCTGTGCATAACTGCAGTCTGGACATATTAAGCCCATAGTGTGAGCTAATCAGCTTCTTGTCTGAGACAATTAGACTTTTGTCTGACTCAATCCTTCTGGCTTATCTTATCTGAGTCTAGCTGATCAACCCGACGTCAGAAAAATCTGTTAGGATCAGAAAAATCTATTAATCTATCGTCTAATTACTTTCCTTCTCTTATCTAAATCTATCTATTCAATCTGTTGTTGGAAAACCCTGTCTGGAGTCAATCATTTCGCTGTCTAATCCAATCAGCCTACAGTCTGAGCCAATCAATCTTTCATCGAACCCAATGGGCTTCCAGTTAAGTCAATTAATCTGCAGTCGAAGCTAGTTAACCATTTCCAGCCTGTCCACCTTCTATCTAAATCAATTAATAAATAATCTAGATATGTCAGCTTGAAGTCTCGGCATTTTTGTCTGCAGTTTGAGTAAATAAGCCTACTCTCTGTCTCATTAGTAAATCAGTGTGTTATCTGAACAATCAGACTGCGGTTTGACTTAACCAACCTACTGTCTGAGCAGAAGAGCACACAGTTTGAGCAATTTAGCCAGTTGTCTGAGTCAATCAACATACAATTTTGTAAATCTTCGTTTACCTTCGAAAAGTGGAAGAGCTATAGATTGACCGGGAAGGTACCATCGCCGCCCTCATAATCCGCCATACAGCATTACTTGTGTTTCGGTTGGAGAGGTGCAGTTGGCGGCTATACTTTGAAGCGAGGCGACCATCTTAGTCCTCGTTCGAGCTCAGATAGGATTTCGGTCGTATTTGTGGTTGTACGTGGATGTCTATGGACTGCGACTACTTATCATCAGGTGGTTTGCATGCTCGTTTGCTACTCTTCTCACATTAAAAAAATCTTCTTACAATGGTTTTAATTTTTTCGTAAGGTAATAAGATTATTAGGTAAGTTGATATTACCTGTAAATAATACTAAGTGACAGTAACCTTAAAATAGACTCATAATTGTGAGTATTTAACATTAAATTCCATTAGCAGTTTATTTTCTTGTATCTACTGTATTTTTGTTTTGTGGGGAATTTTAAAAAATCGTTTGGGGGATAGATCGGGTTAAGTGCCGTTAGTGAGAGATGAACTCTAAATTATCTACTGTCGTATTATGTCGTAGATTTTATATTCAGCCATGTTGAATTCTCGTTACTTTCCTCCTTATAAATAAAAATATACTTCTGTAAATATATTTTACTATGATTAAAACTGTCATTAAAATCTTATGCACAGATGTGTGATTACAAAAGCAAGGCTGTCTCGTAAAATCTAGGTTAAATATCTGAGTGCAACAGTTTTTCGAACAATCAGTCCCCCTCTTGATCGAAGCCGGCGGTGACAAGAGGGCTTGTTCATATCTCGCGCAGAGAATTGCGATTGCTAATCAACGCTTATGCGACCAGTTTTCTTCACACCATGCTGGGCACGGACTTCTTAAATTGTTTAGGTTAGGATTTTATTATAATTAGTTTAAGGTTTTCCTTATTGTAATTAAAACATAACTTAACTAAAAGTTAAATAGGTATTTACACCTATTTAACTTTTAGTTAAGTTATGTGGGTTTTTTAAACGCTAACCCCCTCTGAATCTCAACCCTTATAGAGAGATTCTGGGATCTCTATTTGTATTTATCCCTTGTAAGTCCCTTATCATTCCTTGTATGTCTTGTAATCATCCCTCTTAGGTACCCAGTTCGGCACAAATCAATCGTCAGTATGCTAATGCCCTCAGCCACCCAACGCGTACAGATAGATTCTGGCATCTCTAACGGTGTTCATCCTTCTTAGGTACCCAATTCTGGACAAATTAACCGTCATTATGAGATTTTTAAAATCACCCAACGCTTGTAGACATTCTGGGATCTCTACCGGCGTTCATCCTTGTTAGGTACTCAGTTCGGCACAAATCAATCGTCTTTATGCTCATCCCCTCAGCTACCCAACGCTTGTAGAGATTCTGGGATCTCTATCGGTGTTCATCCCTCTTAGGTACCCAGTTCAGCATCAATTAATCGTCATTATTAACACAGCGACTGTTTTCAGTGGTGAACTACCAGTGTCCGCGCAACAAGGCTTGTGTGGTGGATCGTGTCAACCGCAACCGCTGTCAGTACTGTCGCCTGCAGAAGTGCCTCAAGTTGGGGATGAGTCGTGATGGTGAGTACCATGACAATATGGTGATAACAATTTTATGAAATATTTCACTATGCTATATACTTGGAATTATGACAATTAAACCGTTATTCGTACTCGTTATATAGTAAAATGTATTCTCAAGGTGGGAGAACTATAGTTTGACCGGGAAGGTACCACCGCCGCCCTCAAAATCTGTAAAGCAATACATGTGTTTCGGTTGGAGAGGTAGAGGAGTCCTCAAGAGTAGCAACGCATTTACGTTCGAGCTCAGATGGGATTTCGTGTTTCTTGTTGTACGTGGATGTCTTTGGGCTGCGACTACTTAACATCTGGTTTGCATGGTAGTCTGCAATGTCTCACACAAATATGTGTTACATATAACTTTGCACACACATAGTGTATGTGTGTTAAAGTCCGCATGCAACGTCGCTTCTACCTGACCCGAGTCACGTAGCGGATCACGTGAACCGTAATAGTTGTAGCTATAACCGTTGAAATTGTTGACCGGGATCCCATAATGGATTCATCTATATATAAACACAAGGTCCTCGAGTGGCGACCACGTCTAGACAAAAGGAGCACAGGGCGTCCACCAACCAGGTGGACCTTGTAAGGATAGTGGGTAACCGCTGGATGCAACACAGAACTGGTCTAATGGCGCCATCGAGGTGAGGCCTATAGGCTGATAGATAGATGGTCATATAAGTTATATATGAGGAAGGGGATCGATCCAGAGATCAAGGCACAGAAAATGCTGAAAGTAGAATCCTGAAATTTGCATATAGGTCCTTTATGTAGCTTAAGTGTACACTAATAAAGGAATTTTTAAAATCCCCCCCTTCAAATAAAATAAAAATGGAAATTATAATTTTTTTTCTGTTATAGTTTTTTTTATAATTATGATACATGTTAATTACAATAATAAAATCAATTGTATTTTTAGGGATTAGAGACATATTAGACTTTTTAAATACGTTCACATATATATGTATATAGATGTATATAGATATAGATATAATATATGTATATAGATTTCTATGAAAGAAAGACCGCGGGCAAAATTACTAAATATAACTTTTTTACGCAACATTTAAAATACCTATTCTGTACCGTATATAGCAGGCTTCTAAACATTTAGCGAGCAAAGTCGCATGTTAACGTTAGTGTAATACCTTAACCTGGGTTAATGACTATTTCATAGCAACAGTTAGCCACACCGGTATGAGGAAGAGAGTTCGTCGACCGCTTATCAGCACTGATAACGCTATGTTGTTTATACAATCGTAACGGTGATAAAATGTAGTCGATTGTAAGAAATTTAAACTTAAACTAAGAAAATTTATGCTAGCTTTATAAAAGGTTCTTATTAGATACTGGCTTTTACTCCGGTTTACACAATAGTTCATATTAGAACAAAAATCCAAATCTTTTTCATGCCTTTAGGAGGTGGTTCTCAAAATTCCATTCTGAGTGTTCTTACGCTATAAACAACTTTGAAGGTGGGAGGACTATAGTTCGACCAGGGAGATACTGCTGCCCTCAATATCCGCCGTCATTAAAACAACCGATTCATAAGTGTCGTTTTGGAGACGCGGCGAAAGAAACTCCTAACACATGTTTTTTATCTTTGAAAACGTTATTTATAAATATATATTTATATATATATATAAAGTCAAAACTTTTGTTCAAATAAGGATTTTTACAAATCTTTTAGAACGTCAATAAACTACCGACTCGTAATGATTCGCTTTGGATAAGAGGCAGCGAAAGACACTTCAAAATACATATTTTTCATTTTTGAAAGTGTCATTAACAAAGAAGTATCTTATACAGTAAAATACATGTATAAAAATCAAAATCAAAATATTTTTATTCAAAGTAGATTCTTAAAAGAACTCTTTTTGAACGTCAATAAACTACCACCGACTCGTAAGGTGTTTCGTTTTGGAAAAGAGTCGGCGAATGAAACTCCATGTATTGTGTTTCGGTTGCAGAGGTGTGGTTGCCGGATACACATTATTGGAGGCGATCATCTTAGTCCTCAAGAGAAGGAACGCGTCCGCGTCCATCCTTAAATAGAACTTCTGTTCTATTTAAGATTGGACGTAGTTGTCCATGGGCTGCAGTGACCACTTAACAACAGGTGGCCTGCATGCCCGTTTCTTGCTCTTACACAATAAAAAATATATATAAAAAACCAATATCAAAATCAACATTTTCATTCAAAGTAGATTCTTATCAACTCTTTTTGAACGGCAATAATATACCTATGAGGAAGATTAAAACATATTTTATGTACCATAGTATAATTTAGTGCATCCTAATGTCAAACAGTTTTGAAAACAAGAACAGCTTTACGGCGGTGGTACCTCCCCTCGAACTATTCTCACACCTTGAAAAAGGACTTCGTAATGTGTAAATTCCGCGATGATATTAGTTGAAAATCATATCAGTTAGTAGGTAACATGCAATGTCTGTCTGTGCATAACGTAGCTACACGCAATCTTATGTAAGGGCGATACCCGTGTAATGTGGGACGCGTTTTTCTATTACGCAAGCGTTGGAATGCGCTTACTCGTCTCGTGATTAAAATTACTAGCTATACTTTGATGGGGGAGGTACCATTTCACCCTAATACTCCGCTAAGATAACTGTGTATCTGTTTGAGATGTGGTCACCGGCTATACTTAAGCGAGACGATTACTCGTCTCGTGATTAAAGTTACTAACTAGGTGCAGGGGAGGTACCATTTCGTCCTAATACTCCGTTAAATTAATTATTTCGGTGGATGATGCGGTTGCCGGCTACACTTAAGCGAGGCGATTACTCGTCTTGTTATTAAACTTGTTAGTAACTAGATATAGTTTGATGGGGGAGGTACCATTTCGCCCTAATGCTCCGCTAAAATGGCTGTGTTTCATTTGGAGACATGCCGCCGGCTACTCGAGCTCATACTCCTGCATACTCCTTTGCAACTCGTTTAACATTAAAAAAAAATAAACGTAATCATTAATAAACAATTAGATCCACGTTTAATAATACGTTGTTGGTGACTGATGGACTGGCTTATATCTCGCTTAGAGAATTGCGATTGCTGTTCAGCGCGGGAAAGGAACAGCATTCTTGGCACCATGCCACATGGGCACGGACTCATTTACATTGTTAAAGTTAGGTTTTAAAATGTTCAATTTCATATTCCCTAAGTAATTCATATAAGATGCTTAATACGGTTTCGAACCCGGAACTCTGTATCCATCTGTTCCATCAAATTAGTTGTGACGTCATGACTCACACCCCCTTAACCTCAATGTCATTTTGTGACGTCATACGTTGATCCCTAAACACTGACTTCATTCTGTTACTTTAAGTAACATAATTTACAAATATAAACGCCAGTATTATAAATGCCTTAAATAGAACCTCATTTACAGTAGACCGTAAATAAATCAAATTTAACGACAAAACATTTTACAAGGACCGTAAAATACAAAACCGTCTGTTTTATATATATATAGTGCCTCTAAACAGAAAATCTATTGTCTACGCAGACTAAGCTATATCTACAGAGTTCACTGTTCCAAAACTAGGCAACCACGCAACAATGATCCCTATTGTAATTCAAATACAAGCGCAATAAAGCTCAAATTACAATGGACGAGGTCATCAGACTCCACAAAGGATAGACACCATGCCATCGAATTAAAAAAAGAAACGTCTAAAACGATCCAAACAAATTAAAAGGAGCAACAAAACGCACGCGCGCGTACAAATCGTGACGATTCAATTTGGCCGGGTAATCGCCAACGGGATCGCGCGGTTACGTAGCACACTGTAAACGTCACATACACACGTATAAATACATACGTCAGAGGTATAAGAGTTCATTGTTCTACTAGGCAGTGTGCCAACGGCCGTTTGTCCTCACGCACACTAGCACACCAGTGTAGCTACGGTTACAACTACTAACGCACGCACACGACTCGTGTCATTGAGGTATTAATTGTTGCGAAGACTTATTGACGATTTTAAAGTTTTTTTTTGTTTTTTGCGTGTGAACTTTGCATCTTGGGAACGAAGGAAACGGAATGTTACGTCATATTGAACAGATGCGATTGTAACGCTATCTTGCGGGGAGTAGCGTAACAAATTTTGTAATGAGAATGTTACTTAAAAAGTAATATCAGTTCCAATAACATTGGTACGGCTTATAATACGCTTTAAATTAGTTTTTAATAACAGCTAAATTGGAGTTTGTTGTAATTTGGATCAAAGTACATAGAAAAATATAGCTTCTAAAGAATCTCTTCGATTGCGTCATTTAAATTTAATTACATGTTCACACAGAAACTAGATGTAAATAAATCAGATCTGTTTACGAACGACTCATAAATGTTTGAAGCTAGTAGTGTCATCTAGTGTCATAAACCGGCAACTGACATAGTTTTGTTTTAATGGCGCCTCATTCTTGGAAATAGAGGAATATTTGAAGTCCAGATTTTGCCAGAACTATTTAAAATTAACGACCTCGTTGACTAATAAAAATTAAGATTTAAAGCCCATTTTATTAGAGTTATGACTTTCTTGAAATGAGTAAATTTTAGTCGAACATATTTCGTGAAAGAAGTCTTATAGAAAAACGGGCAAATATTATTATATTGAATACCCATCTTAAAGGACTATTTAGCTATTTAGATACGTATGTTTAAAGTAGAACCAGTATTATTTGACAGGGGAGGTACTACTGCCACACCGATATCTAGTGTAAAGTATACTTTTTCTTGCATTTCGGTTGGAGAGGTGCGGTTGTCATATCTTGTATGAGATGATAATTTCAATGCGAAACTAGTTCTAAACAAGCATACAGGCCAACTGATATTAAGTAGTCACTGTTGCCCAAGAGCAAGTACAACCTCAAACAGAACTGAAGTCTCTTCTGATTCCGTAGTAAGATGCGTTGTTAATTCCAAGGACGATGTCGTTCAGATAGTAAGTGTAGCCAGCAACTGTGTCTCTCCAACCAATACCTATATATTGCTTTACAGCGGATTATTAGAGTGATGGTACCTCCCCAGTCGAACTAGTTGTACGTATTGAATTTTTATTCTCTTTCTAAAGCATTCTTTGCTACCTCGTAGTACAAGCCAATTTGTGAACACATTAACACGATGCCTTCCAGATCGTAAAAAACATAGACCAGTTCTTATAGCGGCACTTCTCCAATCGAAATACGAAAACATTTTATTATGTAACGGTTACCCACTTTTTGTTGCAATTCTCCCTACTATAGGAGTAAATTTTAAATAACGCGGCTGAGATCAAGCCAATTTTGCTTTGCACAGAGTTAAATTCCACTAACGCTGGCTCACATCAAGTTATTATAACAAATAAATATCTACGAAATCCTAACGTGAACCTCATTTTGTTTGCAGCCGTCAAATTTGGGCGCATGTCGAAGAAACAGCGGGAGAAAGTGGAGAGTGAGGTTCGGATCTACCAAGCACAGATGCGGGCGCAGACCGACGCTGCCCCGGACTCTGTGTACGACACACAGCAACAAACGCCCAGTTCTAGCGACCAGTTCCACGGACACTATAATGGGTAAGCGCCATCTGTTGGGCGAGTGACGACCCATAACAAAGGGAGAACTATGGTTCAACCAGGGAGGTTCCACCACCCTCATAATCTGCCGTAAAGCATTACTTGTTTGGTTGGAGAGGTGCGGTTGCCGGCTACTTTGAAGCGAGACGACCATCTTAGTACTCAGTAATAGCAACGTACTTACGGGGTGTCTAGTGGCTGCGATTACTTAACAACAAGTGGTTTGCATGCTCGTTTGCTATATGCATAGTCATGATATATTATACTAAAATTGAACAGTGGCAAACAATAATTACAATTAAGTTACAAATCAACATCAGCTCGGTTACATGGCTATTTACTATAGCTCTTATATAAAAAATCGCTAGATATGTCTGTTGCGGAAATTTCAAGCCACAAAGTTATATTGCAAAAATTATGTCAACGTTTAATGGTTACTAATTTGAACCTTATTTTGTACATTGCTTGTAATTACTGTTTAACTATCTTTCGTACCTATAATCCTAATTTTATGTTATTATTACAAAAATACTAATTTTAACATTCCTCCATTGATTTAGCTTTTGACATATTTCAAGAGAAGCCGAAAAATTCAAATACAAAAGTTTTTTATCTCAAGTTTTCATACATTGACACAAGGATCATAAAACACGATGCTGTTCAATGTATGTTTTGTAAGCTTCAGTCCTAAATAAGCGTGCATCTTAAACAAACTCCAAAGAAGGTTGTGACTTATTAAATAAATTTTACGATCCTGTTACATGTCGCATACCAAACTAGGTACTCTATGACTTTTCTACGCCAATCTTGTATAGAGGCTATCCTTACCGTTGGTTTCCCATAATGCATTGCATTCAGACATTTATTTGTGTCAGTGATGCATCAGACGCAGTGATTACGGTAACGGGCTGCGACAACCTCGGATGAGTAACGGTAAATGTAAATAGCGCCACCTAGTGCCGAGTAGCGGTAATACCGCTTCTCGTAATTGAAGGCAGGTGGCACTGTTACGATTAGACAAGCGATAGAAAGGTGTTAAGTTTTTGTCGTCGACTCGTTACCGAGAATGTATTGATGGATAATTAATGTTTTATTGATTTGTGACAACCTAGTTACCATTTCTTGTATATTCTTCTAATAATTACTAGGAATCTTACATTAAAATTAAAGAAATGATGACATAAAAACTTAAAAAAAAACACTATTTAAATAACAAAATACACAGACAGTTAATCTCAATTCTTGAGAATCAATTGATATTCATATACATAATGAACATTAAATGATAACTTCTTGAGACTCGAATAAGAAATTTAATGGGTTACTTGTTTAATATGTAACAGAAAAAAGAAACGAGCATGTAGCCATGCAGAACAGTTTTACTTAAAATTGATAGCAAATATTTAATTAATATATCAAGAGAATCAAAATACTCTTAACAAGCAAGGCGACTATTAGTCTTCAGGAGTAGCAATGTCTTCAAACATTTGAGGTAGGCTGTGGAATTCCATAGCCAGCTACTTTTCACATCAGACCTGCTTGCTACTCTTGTTATAAAAAGATATGTAAAAACCCAATTGATTTCTCGTTCTTATATAAATTAAGGATTAATTTTAATAAAAATTTGGGCATATTTTTGAGGACTAACATTTTTTTTAATGAATCAATCATTTATTTATTTTACTATGATCATAAATGATTTAATACCATTGCGGAATTTGCACATTTTACTATGTAACGAATACTCACGATTAACGATTTTAATAGCCGATATTTCGAATAAGCTGCGTGTCTCGTTCTGTAAAAATGATAAAGTTTAGTGACAATGAGCCATGCAACTGGTCCTAAATATCTGCAATTAAAGCCTTAATCTTGAGTACCCGTTACATATTAAAATACGTAAATTCTCCGATGATATTAAAAATCATAAATTATTTATTATTATAAATTTTACAAATGTCAATAGAGTATTGATATTTACGTTATATTATTTAGTTTCTTAAAATATTTTAGTGTTAATATAATTACAAAATTATCATTTATAAATAAATCTGACGATTACCATGTGATTATTAAACTTATTGAAGGCCCAGATTACCATCTAATCTAAGGGGGCTATATTATGTATTAATACTTTATTTAAGGCAAATAAACAGTTACTGGCTCCCCCAGTTACCTTACCAGCTAGTTACGTTTCCCCGATATCCTATTTATAAATATATTTAAGGGATATATTAGCACTAAATATTTACTGGCTCCCCCAGCTACCCTGGCTACGTTTCCCCGATATCCTATTTATAAATATATTAAAGGGATATATTAGCAGTAATATTTTATTTAAGGCAAATAAAAAAATATTTACTGTCTCCCCCAGCTACCCTGGCTACGGGTCTCCGCTCTCCTCATACGGTTACAACGGCGCCGGTCCAGCTCTGACGTCAAACATGAGCAGCATCCAACAGCAACCGCCCCAGCAGCAAGCCTACGACGTGTCCGCAGATTACGTGGACTCCACCACTGCCTACGAGCCAAAACAACCAGCTGGGTTCTTGGACACAGACTTTATAAGCCACGGTAAGTGAACAGACTTATGCTCCTAGCATACTGTGTAATATATAGAATATGTGTAATATGTAAAATTCAATGCTGGGTAAAGTTAAGCAACCTCAAGCACGGTCGGAATTTGGATGGTTTACTGCTAGTGGTATATCTTAATTCACAATTCACAACTCAGCTACATTACTACATTATGATGTATGTAAAAAAATGAGCTTCAAAGTTAGCGGACAGTTTTTTGATGGGTAACCACTGGTGGTATATGTTTATTAAAAATTAAAAATTCAAATACGCTATTTTATTATAATAAATAAATGAATTCATAATATACAAAAATGCGTTTCATAGTTTCAATAACCGTCAATTAATCATTAACTACAACTATATGAATTCATAATATGCAAAAACACTTTCATAATTACAATAACCGTTAATTTAATTATTAATATGAACTCATAATATGCAAAAATGCTTTCATAATGTCAATAACTGTAAATTTAATGACTAACTGTAGATAACATAGTATTTAGTTTCAACCCAACTAACAGCAAGTAACCCAAAACTTTTGAACTAGACGATCAACAAAAGGGCTCGACGATCGTCCGACCATCCGGATCTACTTCCACATCAACGGCGACCACATCGACTTCATCCATTCGACAAACGACCATCGACATCAACAGGTCACGGCTCCAGGAGTTCGACAGATACGAAGACAGGATTCAGTCTCCGGCCTCAATATCCAGTGTCATCAACATCAAGCAGGAGATAAAGCCTGAAACGTCAATGGGGGTGGATAACTTGGTCGCCAGCTACGTGGACTCCACGACATTCCTCCACAGCCCCTCGAACTTACAGCACAGTCCGATGGATATCCAGAATTCGGTTCTTGTCAGCGGACAGAGTTCCGTGTCCCTTACCAGCGAGGAGTTGAGCCCGGATGACCTCACGTCCAGCAGTGGACACGGTAGACTGATGGATCCCTTAAACATGAACTTGTCTGGAATGGGAATGGTGAACCCGAACGCGGTGTCGAATCGACGGCATCAGGGGTCCAGCCAGAGTGGCTCCAGTAGTGACGATTTGCCTTGTAAGTGGAGTTCATCAAGGTTCTACTTTAGACCCCTTTTTGTTGATCGTTTTGCTATTTTTATTATTTTTAGTAGTTTGCGTTATTTATTATGCTATTAAGATTTTGTTTTGCTGTAGTGGTTGTTTTTATATCATTTATATTATTTTTCATGTTGATATTATGTAGAATTTGATTAGGCTAGACACTGTTTGTTCTCGTTTTAAAGAAAAAGGATCAGGTGCGAAATGGCTAAATAATAAAATGTCAATTTTTTTAGAAAGTCAGCTTCACAAAATGGCATGTTTTTAGAAAATAAAATTCGCCAAATTTGAGACTGTACAAAGCCAAATTTGCAAATGTCCAATGGTTTATTTCCCAAAAAAACCAAATTCGCAAGATGTCCAATTTTAATTCGTACATATGCTAAATTTTCCATGAATAGATCGTAGTTAGTTAATACATCGTAGCCAAAAATGTAGGAATATTTTCGTAGTAGCCTTTAGTATAAAAATATTCCAGAAAAATCTTTCTTTGTATTGTAAAATAATAGACTATAGAAAAAGTACATAGTTTTATTCATAATATTTCTCATGATTACAGCAATGATTTATCCTCTTCTTAAGAGCAATTCCACTCTTTTCCAAATAAAGACAGTAATATCGAGCATCACACTGGAAACAAAATAATCGTTAGAAGATCTAAAGCCAAGTCTCAAATCGATCTTTACAGCACATTTAATCAATATTTACAATATCTTTAATAGATATTTAAAGCAAATTTTATCGATGTTTACAAGCCTCATCCTAACAATCTAGAGTCCACGCCTATGCCTCATAGATCAAATAACGCCACAATCCCGCGTTAAATAGCAATTAGAAATCTGCACGACATAAACCAGCCCTCTTGTCATCAGACGTCATTCAGCATCAGACGTCAGAAGAATATTTGCTTAATTACCTGAATTATCTCGTATAAAAAAAAATTAAAAAAAAAGTAGCAAACGAAGGTGCAGGACAGATGATGTTCAGTGGTCAATGCAAGACAAGGACATAAATAAACAACCTTAAACAGGACTGAAGTCCTATCTGATGATGATGATGATGATGAACCAAAACAACATCGAGGACAGAGGTGATACCTCCTCTCCAATTATAGTTTTACCATTCGAAATGTTGAAGTTGAAATAGTTACTATTTTACTTACTTTTTTACCCGGGTCTATGTTTCGTGACTGTATAATCAGTAGGGGATAAGGCACTATTGGTATAGCAAGGCAGCATGGTAGTAAGCACGCTGTAAATAGGAAAATATATTTTCAAAAATTCAATTTTACAAGTACAATATTTAATTATTTTTTTTCTTGAAAGACCTTGAAGTAAGGGTTGCAAAAGTCATACTTAATGACTGAAGGCGTTGTAGAGCAAAATCTATGGTAAGTGAGAATATACGGAAGGCTTCAAAAATTAAAATATATATTATTATTAATTAGGTGGGAGAACTATAGCTCGGCCGGGGTACCACCGCCTCCTTCATAATCCGCCGTAAAGCAATACTTGTGTTTTGGGTTGGAGAGGTGCGGTTGTCGGCTACACTGTGAAGCGTCAATATATTTTAGTTAATTATTTAAGTAACTTACGCCAACAAGTCATCATACAAGTGCCTAATAATATAAGGGACACTGGATCGAGCGCCATAATTCAGTATCTATTATTATAAATAATCATTATTGTTGTAAATTTGGATCACAAAATGTTATGACGTTATGTCATATGATTGACACTTGATTTTTTACGTTCAGTAAGGACAGACATGTAATGCATCCAATTAGTTTTATATAATATTACTTTATTTTAATGATAGATATGTAGAGATTAAATTTTAATATGTTTATGTTTGATATTATATTTTTTTTGTTAAATTTTATATCATACTTTTCAATGAAAATTAAATTAAATTCTTTTGATTTTGATTTAAGTTTAAAAATTGTTTTGTTTTGTTTTTTTTCGAATTTGGTATCAACCAGATTTCTCATTTTATTTTAATTATATTAATGTTTTATGTTTTTACTATGATTATGTTTTCTATATTTACATGTTATATGTAAATTAATTTAGTTGTTATTCTTTCTTTTGGTATAAGACTCCAAATTTTTAGCTTTATATTTTTCTGTAGTCTCAATTTACTTATCAAATCTGTTTATATAATTTTTTATTTTATTTTGGACTTGTTAATTCTAATTTTATTTGCTCGTGTTTATATATTTTTTTTGCAATATGATTATTTACCACTATTTTTTAAATCTCCATCATCTTCTCCATATCTACTTTGACACATATTTTTTTAATTCTCTATTTTTTTCCAGCGGAAGGAGACATAAGCAAGGTGCTGGTAAAAAGCTTGGCTGAAGCACACGCGAACACAAATCCCAAGCTGGAATACATACACGAGATGTTCCGGAAACCACCTGACGTGCCTAAGTACGTTTTTTGTAAAACTATCGTTTCAAACAAGTCTACATGGTGATAAGAGATCACAGTTCTATAGAATATACAACTCTAAATACTGTGATTCCACGTGTAGTCGATCACAGGGTAGGAATGCATCTATAGTTGGCGTCAAGTACAATTTGGGGTCTTGTTTCATGTCTAATCTTGTTGGATCGATCAAAGATGCTTGGTAGTGATCATTTATCATCAGATGGCATGTATACTCATTTGCGGCACGCATTAATGTAACTAAAAAAATAATTAAATTTGTACTTAAAATATTTTAAGTACAATTTTAAACATCTGATAATCCCATTATGAAAAAAGCTTTTTTAAATAGACATTAAGACATCTAAATTGATAATGAAGCCAGAAGTCCAGCGTCATTAACGATGAATATTTAAAAATGAAATAATGTTAAAATTTTTAAAGGTAGAGCCGTTAGAGTTCGCCCGGGGCGGCACTACCGTCACCCTCATAACATGTGCTTCATGTATTGTGTTTCGGTTGGGGAGGTGTGGTTGCTGGATACACATTATTGGAGGCGAAAATCTTAGTCCTCAAGAGTAGGAACGCATCCGTGTCCATCATCAAATAGAACTTCTGTTCTGTTTGAGATTGGACATAGTTGTCCATGTACTGCAGTGACCACTTAACATCAGGTGGCCTGCATGCCCGTTGCTTACTCTTTCATAATAAAAATCGGTGAAATTTTGATATCGTTCATCATGTTTAAATATACCCACCGTTATATACTCGTATAACGGGAGGTGTGTGTTGGTGTTGAAGCTGATGTTGAAGTTGAAATTGATATTTATTTTAATGTTTTTCATGATATTGAAGTTGATGTTCGTTTTGATGATGTTTTCATATATTGTATCTCTCCAGGCTGCTGTTCTACAACTCAATGACGTATGAGGAGATGTGGCTGGACTGCGCGGACAAGCTAACAAGCATGATCCAGAACATAATTGAGTTCGCGAAGCTAATCCCAGGCTTCATGAAGCTCACGCAGGACGACCAGATTCTCCTGCTTAAGTCCGGTAATTTAGTATTTCAATTATACTATTAGAAATATAGCGCTATTTATTGCTATTTTTTTTTTATATTCTAATTCAAATACACTGACGGACTCGTAAACTGCATCAATGTTATTAAACACTGACGTATACGAATTAATGTCAAAATCTACCTTAATAACAGATGAATTTGAGACTATGCACATAACTTGTTCCCGGCTATGATTTTATCTTTTACTGCAAGACTCGACATTTTCATCATTTAATCTAAGTTCTGCAAACTTATCAAAATTATTAATTCAAAAGTAATTCTGGCCATTGATGTAGTTTATGAGTCCGTCAGTATAGTTTACTTCATTATAAGGTATTTACGTACACTTCATGAACTTCAACGGTGCAATGTAAAAGCAATACATCTTCTTTGAGCGCCCATATAAATTTGGATCTATTATTAGTTTAATCTATTTTTATATTTAAATACTTTTTATAATTAAATATAAGTACGCCAAACTGTTATTTGTTACCAAGTTAAATATATGATTTTATGTAAACATAATTATGTAGATAAATGAATCACTCGTTCATAAAGTCACTTTTGTATTCATTAGTGTATTGATCGTCCATTTTTTAGTTCGTTTGTTCATTCGTTCAATGTTTAATTCGTTCATATTTAATTCAGTTATAAATCTCCATAGTAAATCCTTAACTGATGCATTTGCCCCCATATTCTTTCACCCACTCATTGATGTATGTGTTTATTTATCAATTTACAAATTCTTTCGTTCGTTCTTACTCTCGTGTACTAATTTACACGTTTTTTCATTTTCGTATTATTCCTACTTTCATTAATTCATCTATTAATTTTTTTCATTCATGCATTTCGTCGGACCTTCTTTCATTTATCTTTAATTTCTTCTTACTTTTATTCGCACATTAATTTATTTTTTCATTAGTTCGTGCGTGTTATCATTATTTCATCTACTAACATTTTAATATGGATGGATATTCTACACCCAGACTTATTATTTCTTACTTATGCTCGCTCATTAATTTATTCTTTCATTAGTTCGTGTATGTTATCATTATTTCATCTACTAACATTTTAATATGTTTTATAAACAACTATGAGATGCTATATCCCTTAATTTTCTATCATTGCCGTCGTACACACACAATAATATAACTAAATGAAGACATGAGATAATACAATTAAACTCAATTTATTCACTTCCTCACAGGTTCTTTCGAGCTGGCGATCGTGCGCCTTTCTCGGTTGATCGACATCAACCGCGACCAAGTCCTGTACGGCGACGTGGTGGTGCCCATCCGGGAGTGCGTCCATGCACGGTAAGTATAGTACACACTATCATCTCCCATTATCTTTTTTTCCTTTTTGTTCTTTGCCTTGATATCTTTTTCTTGTTTTTCTTTCTGCCTTTTATCTCCGTCTTTTCATTGTGTTCGTTCCTTATAGTGCCATTTTTTTTCTCAATAAAAAATTAACTTTTATTTATTTTTCTTTTATGTTACTATTTTTTCATTGCATTTTTTATTTTTATTTATTATTTATCTTTTTTTATGGAATTGAAATTATAAAGTATGCAAAGTCTAACAGATATTAAGAAGCCTCTGCCATTGCTATATATAAACATGTCATCAACTCCGTATAGAACAAGAGTCCCATTTGAGGTTCTTAACACAGGGGTCCGTAACTTCCGGCTCGCGAAACCCTTAAAATGTACCCATGGATATAATTATCTATTTTATATTCTGTATTTATATCAACATTTATTTTCATATTTACAATGATGAAAATCTTAAAACTAATTACAATAAAAACCTAATCTAAACAATCTAAATGGACTCCGTGCCCATGCGGCTTGGTTCCAAGAACACTAGCTGCATTCCCGCGTTGAATAGCAATCGCAATTCTCTGCCCGAGATATATGAAGCAGCCCTCCTGCCACCTCTTTATATCAACTGTTTTATCTGTTAGTGAAAGTTCTGTTGAAATTGGAATATAAAGACAGACATAAAATTATTTAAACATATTTTTAGTGGCTCTTAAAAATATGTGAAAGATGTCAAATGGAAACTTTTAGTCTGAAAGGTTGATGACCCTTGCCTTAACACATGATTTGCTATTCCTAAGGACTCGCTTCATATGTGAAGTATTTTTTTTATGCGAGAAGAGTAACAAACGAGCATGTAAACCACCTGATGTTAAGTAGTCGCAGCCCAACATCCACGTATAACCAAAAACATCACCGTAATCTTATCTGAGCTCGAACGTAGATACGTTGCTACTCCTGAGGACTAAGATGGTCGCCTCTTCAAAGTGTACAGCAGCTGCACCTCTCCAAACGAAACAAGTAATACTTTGCGGCGGATTATGAGGGCGGCGGTGGTATCCCCGGTCTAATTATAGTTCTCCCATCTTTAAATCGCTTGTAATACTTTTGTGAACGAGTTGTGATTGAACGAAAAACCTATGGGTTGTATTGATCACTGATCAATTCTGGCTTGCATTCGTTTCCTTCTCATTTGTGATAAAAAATGGTAATTTCAGTGACCCACGCGACGTAAATCTCGTCGTGGGAATATTTGACGCGGCGAAGACCATCGCGCGATTGAAGCTTACGGAGACTGAGCTGGCCCTCTATCAGAGCCTCGTCTTACTGTGGCCAGGTAACCTCTTCACTTTGTTACTAGATTTTCCAATCAATCCATCGAAATGCTTGAAAGAATCGCCCGTTCAGAAGGTTCATAGAGTCAACGAAAGGATTGCTGACTGCTGTAACTTGGATCTTGGTCACAGAGTTAGCTTAGCAAGTAGGTACTGTTGCTAGCGTTCTGAAAACACATCCCAGGAAAAAAAAAATACTTGTAGTAAGTTTAAATTCAAATAATTAATTAAATTTAAAGTATTTACATTCACTTAATGAATGTTAAGATACAACACAATTAAAAACAGTTCATCGGTTTTACGCGCTGTTGGCTAACGTTGACAAGTAGAAAAATGTTGGAGGAAAGAACCCGGTTTCTTTTAAAATGTCACTGATAACTTTGTTATTTTTGACAAATTTTAATTTTATTGCCTTCATTAAAATAGATCTGTTTCATTTCTTTATAGTTTATGTAACTTAATTTAATATTACAAATAAACGAACAAATAAACATAAAACATACAATCAAACAAGCGAACATAAAGCAATTAATGCAACGAAAAATAAATAAACAAACAATCATTCAATACGAAACAAAGGACATACATACATACACACATACATACGTACATACATACATACATACATACATACATACATACATACATACATACACA